>BGPR01001051.1:0-239387 GCA_013235015.1 Araneus ventricosus | reverse complement strand
ATATGCAATTATAATTGATAAATTTTTATAGTTTTTTGTCAAAAAAAAGGGAGGAAATAAAGTAATCTGTTTCAACTTAAATACCACTATACGATCCTTTTTGTTATATATGCATAACCACACAGCACTATGTCGTAATATACTAGTAAGGAGGTTCCCAACCTGTGGTACGCGTACCCCTAGGGGTAAGCTAAGAACCAGTTGGGGGTACGCGAACTCAAAGTCGGTAATGGCGGACACAAGATTTCATAAGGAATTTAAAATGTTACAGAATTTTGTTTCTCCAAGTTTCGTGTAAAAAGTAAAAGTGATAGTTGTGCCTAAACTTACCTTCAAAAAAAAGAAAGCGAAAAGAAGTGTTATATTTAGCTATCCTTATAAGTTAATGCGAAATTATTACAATACTGATTTTATCTGTTATGTCGTTGAACTAATACTATTGTAAAAATTGAATAAAATGTAAAACCAAATTAAGTCCGTCAAATGTTATAAATTCCAGTCATTTAACTCTTAAGCTTACTTAGGCCCTTAAAATTGTTGACAAAAACTTCTTTGTATAGACAGACGGATGGTTGGGGGGGGGGGGTTTGACAGTAGTGGTTAATGACAGTAGTAAAAATACTAATAAAGGGGTAAGCGGGGGGGAAAGGTTAGGAACCCCTATACTAGTGCTATCTTTAAAAACTTCGAGATAAATACTTTTAAAGGAAGTTACTTTCGTAGCATTAAATTTGTAATAATCGAAGTTGTTTATTATTCGTCTTTTCTATTATATGTCAGTCCCTTGAAAGACGTGTAATGTAAACGGTGCTTTACTGTGTATGACGACAACATGCAGCAATCTAAAAATTCAAAAAGTTAAAATTGCGATGTTGTTAAACGTAATTAGAAAAGAAGCTGTGATAGAGTGCAACATATTCGATTAAGATGAAAATGCCAATTTAAAACAAGTTTTGGGGAATCTCTCGAAAATTAGTTTATTTCCCAATCAAACAAATCTATAGATCGACACATCTTAGCAAGAGGAATTGAGTTTGACGAATTTTATGCATATTTAAAGAATTGATATCTTCGTATGAAATTGGTGACAAAAGGAGGTTTTCTTCGGTTCAAAATTATCATCAGAAAAACAAAATTCAATTGTGTAAAACAAGAATGTTTTCCCCCTCTTCAAAATGTTCTTATGAACTGTTCTCAAGGGGTCTTAATTTCATGGGCATCTTGAAATTTATTTCCATGCCTTTCCATCTGTTCTGTATATTATGTTTATAGTTTTAGTAATCTGTTAGCACAAGATCTGTACCGGCAAGTACCTTTATGACATATGTGGTGATAAAATGGGACAGGGTTATAAAATTCATCACCACATATTTTCTACGCGAGAGAGATTTCTATTTAGCGAAGAGAGAGAAACTCTTAAAACTTAGTGGTACATTTACTGTTCCATCCCAAACGCAGAAGGGAAGTACCTGCTAGTCAAGAATGTGTACCAGCAAATACCTTTATGACACAATATGGTGATAAAACGAGACAGAGGAGTAAAACTGCCTCTAAATTGTATTACCTACACGAGGACAATGAAACTCTAATGAATTAGTGGTACATCCGCAGTACCAGCCCTTACACAGAGGTAAAGAATCAGCTAAGAGAGCCACTCATAAGAATTGCACGAAATAAGGTGTCATCCTTGTTATCGGATCACACTTCAAAGTCCCAAGACTTGTGCCCAGTACATCTGCAGTAGTTTCAAACTAAAACATTTGTCTTATTTAGCATAATCTTTAGCCAGAATGAAAAAGCGATAGACAAAAACTTGTTTGTGCCAATTTAGTAATGTAAAATACTTCTGTGGTTTTATTTCATTAATTTTCGGTAAATACAAAACAGGACTTATCTAACTTTGCATATAAGTGTTTCTATAAACAGCAATGTGAAACTTGAAAGGCTAAGCTTTATTACTGTATATTTAACTATCTGACAAACTCTTACATGTGACGTGGATAGAGGCATGACCTATAGTCTGAGTTATTTCACTATGAAAGTACATGCCATGTCTAGTATTACTCTCGTCTTTTAATATACCAATAAGCCACCATATTACTACAAGTAAAACAAGTTGCAATCTTTTTATCATATCTGGAATACAGTATGAAGTTACATTAAAGATATAAAATATAATTATCTTTATTTTTCTATACGCCTGAAGAAAGTAAATCATACTGAGAAAAGAGTTAAAGTAACAAAATAAGTCATTTACTATCATCAATTAAATCTATCGCACCCTTTCTATTATACCACAAAAACATGAAAAATGTTATCGAAGAAATTGAAGCATGGCCATGTTTGTTGAGCAAGTACTGGGCATCACTCTTCATTCTCGTGTCTTGTGATTATTGACCCCCTCCTTCCAATCAATAATTCATTTCAATGGATGAGGATGTTTTCTATCGGCCAAAGATCATCGATTAATTTTTAATTTATTACTACGTAAGCAAAGTAAACACTTTGAAAAAAAATCGATGATGAAGAAAAAACATCATTCAGTTTTATAAAGAGAGTGCTATAATCAGAAACGAACTGCTCTAGTCGGCCTTCAAGATAGTTGTTTTAATCAACAGTAAATTATGAGAGTTTGCAGAGTATATGAATACGCACTTCTGTGGTCCTTCATTAAATTCTTAGGAATCGACATTTTCGAAGTAAACAGCAAAATTCGTTTAAAAAAGGTTAATGTTCTGCGATATGCAAATAGATTCGTAGAATCTATATTTCCTTTTACGTTGCATATTATGCCAGCATATGCAATAGTCAGTTGGTCGATTCTTTTAGAGCATAAAATCACCACACGTGAAGTGATTATTTCATTTTTCGTGTGTAATTTGTTTTCACTGGCTGTTTGGCACAGTGTCCGCAGAAAAAAGAGTTTAATTAAAAGCATATTCATTAAGTGTAGTCACAACGCTTTTCACTCTAAAAGAAACAAAAGCAAGATCAGAGTTATTATTAATCTAAGTTTATGCTTTTCTATCGTAATTCCAGTTCCATTAGCAGTGTTCCACACATTTGTTGTTGCCGAATCTCATCATGAATATAGAATGTTTTATAGTCTGTTTCTGAAAATGGAAGGTAATGACTTTACCTCATTTATAATAAGAAGCTTCTTAATCGTCATGACCTTCTTAATTCAGTATACCCTACCTATAGTGATAGCTGTGCTTGTAGGCGCTGTTTATTACAGCACTGGCAAACTGTTTAGCAATGTTCTGGAAAAGGTGAAAAACCAAAAGAATTTGGGTCTTCATGACGAAAGTATTTCTGATTTATTGCAAAGGTACAACTTGCTTTACCAGTTAGCACATGACGTCGAGAAGGCACTTTCTTCGACCTCTTTTTTGCTCATGTGTTGGCAATGGCTCAATATTTATTTAGTTCTCGTTACTTTTTTCAAAATTGATAACAATTCGTTTTCAACAGCTCTGTACTGGGAAAACATTGTGCGACTGACTTTTGGTCCACTTATTGTGACAGGAGTTATTATCTGCGCTTCAATAATTCCTTCTCATCTCTGTGAAATTAAAAAGTGTTTGCAGCTGATTCTCAATTCTTTGATGAAGAATATTCGAGAAAATAATGGAACTGTGCAACTCGTGTCATCCATGATTAACACTGAGTTTCCGCAAATGACAGCGTGCGGTGTAGCTGAATTGAAACCAGTTCTTATTCTTACATCTTTAGGTTCTTTGTTAACATATGGATTGTTGGTCATAAACATTAAAATGTAAAAGGATTTCAAAAATAGTAGAGGTGGTTTTTATCCCACTCGGGACTAGCTAAACTAGGCCAAGTCAATGCGTCGATATTCTTTAACAAAATCCAAGAATAGCAAAGGATCTGCCACAGACTCTTCGAGAAAGAATCCGATATACTACAGAAGATGTTGGGGGGACGCGCTGAAATTGCATTTCGTGCTCGTGAAAAAGTTCCATTCTCCATGCTCAATGGAGAGGCATTTAAGGTGGCCACTTACGAAAGAAGCAATCTGCTAGGATGTCCCTCCAGTGGACATCAGGGCACACCGGGACATGTAAAAAATACCTAAAGTACCAATGATTAAAAAGGAGGTGAATTCAAAACTTTCTATACCTGTTTCTTTCAGTGCAACAAAATTCGTTGAAAATTAAGCTTAAGGAGTTACATGAATCATCTATATAATAAAAATCCTCAGATGTCCGTGACGCTTGGCAAAGTGCCGAAGAGATTCAGGCGGTCTGTCTACAAATTAGCATTCATACGGATTCGACTCCGTGGTGATTTAATATCAAATATGAGTTATACCAGAATTAATTTATTTTCCTAATATTATCGTTCAACTTTTCTTATTTTCTGTTTGCTTTTTTTCCTGAGTGTTCGGAAACACTGAATTTTTTTGCTAAATTATAAGATCTTCAAAGTATCCAACGGACTTTATTGTTATTTGACGGTGTTTTTTTTAGATGAGACAGTTTCCTTTCTTTTTTATTTTATGTGGATTCATCGACGGGTGACTCCGTTAATATCAAATAGAAGTCATACTAGAATTAATTTATTTTTCTGCTTCTCGAAGATCTTTTTGTTGCATAATGAAGTATAAGTCGTTTACTTTTTTTATTTAATTCATCTAAGCAGAACTCGTAAGAAAAATTCTGTTTCAATAAAAGGGTTCTTTCTTTTTCGTACTTAATTTTAAAACTGAATATTTATATATCTTGGATTTAATATTTTTTCCTTAATTGTTTCTTATACTGAAAGTCCCTCTTTACTTAAAGATTAGCATTCATCAATTCTGCATTTTTTTTCTTTTGTATTTGGTAATGCATTTTTTTCTGTTAGTGGATTTGCATTATTTTTACTCGGAAAAACAAAAGTAATTCTTAAAAATAAAGTTATTACCAAATCGAAAGTTAAAGTCCATTGATTCATCAATTTTGCTTCTCGTGCTTTTTTTTATTTCTTAAGCACTCTGCCAGTGTGCATGATATTTTCTACTACAACTTTCATTATTAAATCTGTGACAATCAGATTTGAGATATTGTTGGGAAGCTAAAAGTTTGTTGCCGTCTGAGACAGGCACAAATCTTCCAATCTATAATAGCGGATGTTGATTAAACTATTCCATCTGCAATTTCACTTCCTTCAAAGCCAGTACGGGAAAGAATCCACTGCATATAGATGTTGTACCGGGTTGTAAGTTTATAAAGTAAATCGATAATATCTGTTCAAATTGGGCTGAGCTGCAGCAATCAGTTGCAATCCAGAACTCTGAAAAAGTCCGGTCATCTTTACAATTAATAAAAGCCTGTTCTTAATTGCTATAACTTCCTACCTAAAAACTTTTTTGCATTTTTCCTTTGAAACTTTCAAGAATTATCCGGGAACCTGATACACACATCTCTACCGGTACAGCCTCTTATGCTTCCATCGTAATTGCGGAGTGGGGAATCTGTTGGACTATTTCAAGCGCCAGTTGCCTTGAAAATTTAGGATGCCCACCTTTTTTGTTAAAAGATGTCAGGAGTTCTCAAAGATGCATTATTTTTTAACGTGTTATGATATTTTCATGATCATTTACAGAGTACAGACACACAGACGTTAATTGTTGTTAATTAATCTCATGTCATCACTTTAACTTCTTTAAATTTTATTCAAAACTGGTTCTTAAAGCATGGAATTTTTTTTTCCTACTTGTTTCAACAGTCTTGAATAGATTTTGAGTTTGTTCTTCTTTTTTGGTTATCGATTGACTTAAATCTTCCATTAGTTTTACGCCTCGTTCGGCCATGTCATTTACTACTTTTAAGTTCTTGATAAAAGTTTTCATTTCTTTTTGAACCCGAAGTCTTCTTATTAGGCCTGAGGATTGTGTTTCAATCAAGCTCCAAACAGTCCAGTTATTGTGGAAATCAAGATGCAATATGGTACCTCACTCCAAATATCATTTTTGTATTGTTGTTAAAATATATAGAAAACAATATAAGCATTTTCTATAGAAGCCGATAACATTGAACGGAACTAATTTCATTTTTTTACTGTCTCTTATACTGAAGATACAAAGAGAAAGCATTGTAATTTGCAATAAGATCTACTTCGAGATTTTTATCAAATCCCACGCGTTTCAGACCTTCCTCATTCTTGAAGAAACCATTTTTGGAATTATGTTTGTCTGTCTGTTTGGTTATTTGTGAACAGGATAACTCAAAAACGGATCAAACTAGGTGTATGAAATTTGGTTCGTGGTCCTTACGCCAAAATTATAGATTTCTATCCAGTTTAGGACGACGTCCATCAACGGGAAGTCTTTCTGTCTGCCTGTTCATGTGAACACGATAACTCAGAAAATCAGAGTTCCCACTCCTATTGAAGAAAATAATTCAAGGACTTTTCATGGACTTTCTAAGAAAATTCGAGAACCATAAAATTATATATTTTAGACATAAAAATGCAAATGACAAATTTAAATAAAATGAATCATTTGCAATTTTATTTTTGAAATAAAAGAATTGAAGCAGATCTACAATTCTAATGATAAAACTCTGTACTAAATTTTATCTATTTAACTATTTAAGTTTTCGAGTTCTTGTGTTCATATGAACACAGACTTCCCACGCTCTATGAAATTAAATAACATACATTTTGAAAACAGTTTTCATTGCAGAGAATATCGGTTATTGGTATTTAAAATAAAAATATATGTTCAAATATATCAGTTACTTTCAAAATACATTAGGATAATTACAGGACTGTTTTACTCGACGGAGAAATACCTTCGGTAAATTTTACTATGTTGTCAAATTAAGCTGCGTTTGAACATTCAAAGAGAGAGAAAAGATTGATGATTGACGGCATTCCCATACAAATACTGTTTTTCTGTTGGTGGAATTCTCAAAGCAAAACCAAGTAACAAACTGGTTTTCTCTTCTGTCCCAAAAAATATTGGATGGTCAATTTGCTGATTTTTCAAGGACTTTTCAATGACCCAACAAAAAAAATCAAGTACTTTTCTAGGGCCCTGAGTAAGACAAATAAAATTCAAGGAGTTTCAAGGACCATGGGAACCCTGAAAATATAATGCGCTAGACGGCTGAAAATTGGCATATGGGTTATAATCAGACTTACATATATGCGTAAATTTTGGGCCAAATCCTTCAAAGGGTCAATTCGTGAACATATGAACGCGACAATTCACAAACACAACAAGCTGCATAGATGAAATTTGGTATGTGGTCTTGACACCAAAATTTTAGATCTATATCACTTCCTTCATTATGCTAAGGGGCCGCGAAGATTAATCACATCTAGCGAAGCCAGATACGGTACGAAAAGTGTAAATTAGCAGAGCAATGTTTTAAGATTATAAAAATAAAGAAAGTTTTTGAAAACGAGGCTTTATTAGTGTACTGAAAGGTTGAAAAATATGGATGTCAAAACAAAATCTTAAAAGCATCAGGAGCTGATGTAAATAGTCTAAGTAAATTGGAAGTTTATAATATATTTTAATTTTTAATGAATGTTTAAGAATTTTCTTTCTTTCGATATTCATTGTGGCTTAATTTCATTATCATATTGTTTGCATCACCTCGAGATTTTACGATTTTTGCTATGACCTTTATATTTTTGATGAAAATTGTTTTCTCTATTTTACTTCATAAATAAAAGCGTTATTTTAAAAAAAATTTCCTTCATTTTTATTATGTTCTACTTTTTAGTCTTCAATATACTATAGTAATGAATTTAATAATTCATTATCACAATTATTATGGAATATTTTAATGAATTTATCACAAATTCATTACCAGATGGCGCCAATAGAATTGCATCAAAAATAAATAAAATTAAGCGATTGAATGGTAATTAAGTTATGAAAATAATAAAATATTGTATTGTCATTTGAAATACACAACTCCACAGAAATTCAGAAAGCTTGCACATCGGGAAGGAGTGAAAAAATACATGAATCAATTCAAGTTAAATAAAAGAGTGTAAAGTTGAATAAATTTATTTTTAAAGGAATTCCTCACTCCATATCGTGTTGAAACTTCAAATCAGTTTACATGAAATAAAGTTGAAAATATTCAAATCTTAATGTATTTCACATTCACATTTGTTTGATTATGGTTTAAATACAGGGAACTCATTTCAAAAAAAAGTAATAATGTTACAACTACGGTTTTATTCAACGAAAGAGTAAATAAAAAAGTTTTCAGATAGGTGGCGTACCATTACGGCGTTCTAAATATGCTATAGCGAGAGATTTTCATACGCAATGACTCCGATCAGCAGAAGCCGATGAGCATTTTCTGGTTTCCTCTTTTTAGTCGAATTATAATTGATTTACCAAATAAAAAAGCGTAAAATTCCCTGCAAATAGATACTTTTATTTTTCTCCTAGCTTTAATAGTTTCACAGATAATGGCTTTCAAAAATGGGAGATGTCTAATAATTTACGACCACCTCACCGTAACGGAGTGTTACCTATCGGGGAAAAACATTTTAAAATTAGCTCTCATTTTTAAAAAACCATAGCTGTAACATTATTAGTGTTTTTATTAATATTTGAAATGGATCCAATAATTTAAGACCGTCCTGTATTTCTTCAAAAATGGATAATTCAATAACTACATACCTTTTCGTCCCAGCCTCATTTGTTTTCCCCACTCAGATGCACTTTTCTCTCTGTGGTAGCTTATTGAATATCGGCATGATGTTTGAGCAAAAATATCATGAATGCCTTGATCTTCTCAGTGATTCTTTTTTCACATAATTCATAACATATTGTCGAGACAGCATTCCCAGAATCTGAGAATCCAAACTCCTTTTGCGGTTGGGTGGAAAAGATCAGTATATTCATGGAAATAGGTCATACATTCACTGGGCATTAATTTGTTTATTCTTCAATGTACATATCAGAAGTAGTAATCGATCAGTCCGAAATCATGAAGAAACATGAAACGACTTTCAATGAATTGCGTAAATATGCATCTAATCAAATAAAGACCAAATATTTCTTGGCGCTTTCATTAGAGTATTGACCGAAATATGCATCTGAGTTACGTAAGATTCTTCGATTTTTCCCGCCTTCAGTGGCTTGAATTGATTGAAAAAAATTCAGCAACAAAGCAAACTATCATACTCTATTCATGGTATGATATTATCATAACTATTACACCCTATTCATTCCAAAATTCTTTTCACACGAGCTTCATGAAAGTGTTCATTCTTTTCATCAAGGTGAAATTTGGCACACGACACCTTTGAGACAAGAGGAATGTCACTGTCAACTTTTTAAGCCCAAAATTTAATTAAAATGTCAATTAATTAAAGATTAAGAAAAATGTTGACGTTTTTTCGCGATATCTTCGGTAACAATTATCGCACAAGAATGATTTTTATATTATTTTAAAGTTCAAAAAATTACCTTTTCATTGATACCACTATAATTCCAATTCGATTTTTCCCTAATTTTAACAAATTTGTTATTGCCATTGCTACCAGATTTTATTCTCCAAATTATTTACTTCTCGCGAGACGAAATTTTATCTTTCATACAAATTTCTGCTGCAAGAGACGATTCTTCAAAAAGTATCGGGAAAGCCTCATTTAAAATGCATATACTAAATTAGGAATCTTATACTCGGTGACTCGGAATACTTAACTCGGTGAAAGATAATTGGAGAATTTTAATACAGTTTTTTAGACCTTTCCTGGATATGAACTTCATAGAAATGCTATGCGCAAAGCAGCGCAAGTCACCAGTAAGTGTCCAAAAGTAGAAAGAGCATGTGGGAGCACATGGAATGGTAATTTAAAAATAATTGTATTGTTTTCCTAAAACATAAAATGGCGTGTATGTGTTTTAATTTTAAATAATCTGTAAGATTCTCGATATTATTCATTTCATTGTGGCCGATTGAAAAACATGACTATGCTGAAATTTGCATTAAAAAACATGAACAGGTAAATTCTAATAGCATATATTCAAAAGATCTCTTAGGTTTTTGGTGATGTAACTTCTAAATGTGACCACAAAGAACGATCCACGTCTTATTTAGATGCAGCAGTTGACATGATTTCCGAAGCGAAGTTCTTCCTTTCCATCTGTAAGTTTGTTTGAATTTTATTTAATTTTTTGGTTATAAGATCCCAGAAAGTTTTGAAAATGAATGATGGTATCCCTCAGTCTTTCAGCGTTCTTTATCCATTTGTGACGATAAGCATAAATATAATATAATTGGGGAATAATCCTAAATTCCTCCTCGGTTGTGCTTATAAAAAAAGAATACACCACAACCTGAACCTCAGCATCAACTACAAATTGCAGACTATGTAATTCTTTTTCTATTGCCCACGCCAACCCTGCCTACCTAAAGGGTGTAAAACCTGTCACGAGTCGGCGGGAAGAAAAATTCCTATACAAATATTAAAGTAATACAATTCCAAATAATAGAATACAATATAATACAAAAAATTGGGTAATACAATACAAAACAATGTAAGTAATATAATACAATAAAATTCAATACAAACGTGAATATAAATATAATAAAATACAAACAGTAAACATAATAAGTAATTATAAACATAAATAATAAATAAATGCAAATAAGCGTAATAAATAAAGAAACATACATAAAATAAACAAGAAATTAAAAATTGATAAAATCTAATAAATAGTAAATATTTTTTTTAGAAAAAACCAAGTCTGAAATATAATTTAGAGAAAAAAACAGGAAAAAAATTTTTTAAATCGATTTTGAAAAAGAAGAGAAAAATAACAAAACAATTTCTATAACACAATTTAGAGAGGGGCGAACCGATACAAAGAAACAATATAGAAGAGGAAAAAGAAAGTCAAGTATGCCCATGATACACTTGGGAAAGTCTACTGCATATGTTATCACTTATAAGGAATATCTCCCGAATTGTGTAATTCTTGCCATATCGTCGAGAAGAACCAAAAAATCGCATTGATTGTGACTTGATGAAGATATGATTGTAAGGGGGGGGGGTGAGAGTGGCGTATTTGTCTTGTTCCCTGTTGTGTAAAATTAAACTCGCTTTATTTGCACGGATGCCAAAAACAGGAAAGGGAGTGAAACACATCTGGCATTTGCGAGCGTGCTGAAACCTGTTAACATCCGTTGTACAACACACTGCAACAAAAAGAAAGAAGTCACACCTCTGAAAAAAGAATTATGGATGTCTGTGTTATTAATTTTCTAATTTATTTCTTTTAATTCAATAATCTGTATGATTTTCTACTATTTATTTTAAATTTTCCCTAACAAATTGTTTTAATTCAAGACTTTTTTTTTACAATTTTACGTATAACAGTCGCATTTTCACTGAACTGTAAAATAATATTACTTCGAAAAGGTAAATCTATTTCTGATTTTGTGTCTGTAAGTCTTATAATCTTAAGACCAGCATAAATACTTACACCAAAAAAATACAAACTTTTTTCATTTAATACTTCAGATTTTGATACTTTTGAAGGTCCAACGAGTAAACATAATCCTGTTGATTGTGAGGAAGTATTAGAAGCTGATCATAACGAGGGCGGGGTCTACACCGTCTGGACAAGAAGTAGAGTGACAGGAGACAGGCGACTGGAGGTGTTCTGTGACATGGACACGGATGGAATGGGATGGACAGTACGAACTATTCATATATAATTCATTATTAATATCAATGCATATTTTTTTCATACGAAATATATTTTTCAGGAAATATTCAGGGTGCTGCGATAGGTTGTTTACAGGCTTTAAAGATGGGTCAGGCATACATACGTCCCGTTTTAAAAGGACCCTCCCGTTTTCAGGTAGCCTATCCTATTGTCCCCAACTACAGTTTCTGGTTGCCAAAATGTCCCGTTTTCAGAAAGAGAACAACACACGGTAATGGGGCGTAGGCAATATGTCTCAAGCCTTGTTCCAACGGCGTGTAGCTTGGCCAAACCCCGAGTCGCTCGAGGTCCGTGCTTGTGGACTGTGGTCGGTGGAATTCGAATAGTCGCGTCGGTCCTACGGCGCGTGGCTTTGCAAATATCTCGGCAGCGCTCGAGTGAACGGATTCAATGGCGCCGTCTGAACTCTCCTTTCCTTTGATGCGTGAGCTATTTACCACCACAACGCGGGAAACCACAGATGCACTTACAAGCCCACGAGCCACATCGATTCTAACCGTTCCGACGACAGGGAATAACGCGATTAGAAGACGAAACTCGCGGAAAGACAGGCCGTTGGAATTCAGCTTCACACATATGCAAGTCTGTCAGAAGCCTACTAATTCGCACTAATTTCTAACGATCTTACACCTCAAAACAAAAGTGACACAATGGAACACTGGAAATGGTTCAACCTAAGGCCATTGGATGGAATTCTTCAGATACTTTCACATCAATAAATTAAATAAAACGAACTTTCACATAAACCATGAAAATATTCTATGTTTGCCCGGCACTAATGCTCCCGCAGACAAGGTCTTTTCTCGTCTGGAGAAGGTTTGGACAGGCGAAAAAGCACAGTTTAATTTCGCAATTACCAAAATAAATTTTAAGAAATCGTGCCAAGAATTTCATTCTTATATGCAATCAACAGCAAATTAGCTTACTTATTACTAAAGCAAAAATGTGTTTTTCAGGAAATACAAGATCATATAAATTATTTATTTTCACATGTTCATTCCTGTCATTTTCTTTAATAGGCAGAAACTGGTTTGAAAGTAAGGGAAGACAGCCATAGTAACTAAAATTCCCATGGTAACACATTAATGGCACGTAAAACATTGGTTTTATTATAAAATAAAATTATGCTTACATCTCCCTTTTATGCATACATTTTTGTAAGTAAGAATTTTAACTAAAATTTTCCCTTTGAAGTTCGTAAAAAATTTTAAATAATTTAAAAATTATAAAGTAAAATTTTATTTCAGTTAGTAATTTTAAGATGAATGAATAAGCGCAATAAAATTAGTTAATATCATTCGTAAACATTGGCTCCATAAATATCGAACTATAACGATAACTTGTCTACAACAATATATAATCGGTGATCTGCATAAGAACACCACCTTTTTTTGAGAACGTTAATTTGGAGGGGGATGTGTCATAGCTTTGACCGCATTTACAGCCGATGTTGCAACTCAAATTGTTTTAGTCGAAAACAAAATGAATTCACAGTGCCATATCAGGACATGCTGGGAGATAGTTTGTTGCCAATTTCTCCTCTGATTAAATCAGGAGATTAGACATTTCAACAAGACAAAACATCTGCGCATATTTCGTGATAAAATCCTGAAATGAAGGCGAACGAAAACAAAATCCTTCAATGAACATCTCGGAATCCCAACCTGAATCCAATGGGAAACCTTTCGGGAATTCTGGCTCGAAATGTTTACGAAAACGGGAGACAGTACAAAAGCAAGTCTTATCTAAAAACCACAATTAAATATTGCTGTAACAAAATTAACCATGACACCTTCCAAGCTCTGCGGATCTATGAACCGACTATTAATTTAAGTAATAGAAAAATGAAGTTTCCACATCACTTACGAAAGAATAAATCATATCGACTCTATACTTTTTTCCAACATCAAATGTAGTATAATTTTTCTAATTTCTTATAAAGTTTTACATAAAGTAATTAAATTTAAATGCATTTTTTTCTATGGCTTTCTTATATCATGAAGTATCCTTACATTATATAAAACTATGCATTTACTAAAAATATGATATATATTTCTAGTCTTATGTAATATTAGCTTTTTTTCATTTTCTTGTACATCAAATATACAGAGAGAAAATAATGTAACCGTCAAAAAAGTCAATCTCAAAATTTTTTAGATAATGTTTTAGACTTTCCTGAGTCAGTAAAAATCATTTTTGGAATGATGTCTGTGAAAAAAATAACTCAAAAAATGTAGCAAGCTAGATGAATGAAAATTAATATACTGTCTTTATACAAAAACTGGCGAATCAACAAGTCGTTCAAATTGATATTTGACTGCTGGAAAAGGTGGAAGCTAATTTAATTAAACGCATGCAGCAAGACATAAACAAGAATGGGCATCTGCAAGATGTGCTTTTTCCGCACATGAATAACATTAAAATCTATTTAATCACGCATGTTTCTTGTAAAGACTAACTATTTTGTGATTATTTCAAAAAAAAAGTCATATTCCTCTGTCCCGCCCTGCATGTCAAAAAAGCAGCAATACGTTAGAATTGGGAGAAGCACTTAAGTACTCGTTCTATTTTGTTACCATACATGCAAATTAAATTTCTGTATCTAAACTGTATTTCCCTACAATCAAAGTACAAGATTAAAGAGCCTAACTGAAAAAAACTATAATTCAGTTAGATGATGGAACTTACATGACAAATGTTATTCTATAATAAAAGATTCGGCAATCAGAAGAACATATTTCATTAGAAGTAGAAATGAAGTACACTTTTGTAACATTAAGTACAAGCACCATCTGGAATATATTAATTTGCGGATTCTTTTTAATCCATCCTCTCGAACAAAAAATAATTCACTGTAATATTGATCTATGATTAGTTTGGTAACTATGAGAAGAACGCTTGGTAACATCTGTAAGCTTAATTATATTTAACATCGTCCTATATACGAGTAAAGTTTCAAGAAAATTTCATAAAGGCCTCATCTTTAACTGACTTCAGTTACACAATATTGAAATTAAAGCCGATTAGAATAGGAAAAAGAAATCACATCCCAAGTTACCGGAATTTTACTCATAAAATTTATAACTTCTTCATGATTTCAAACTTTTAACATTAGCCTATAAAAATTTTATTCTCTAAATTAGCCAACTGTGGAATCGACACTTCAGATAAAAAGGCCATATAAAGACTTTTTACAGTAGTTAACATGAAGACACAACCCACTAAATACACGAAGGATGACATATTATTCGTAAGAAAATCAAAATCCGATTACAAATCATTCTGCATGTATGGAATGCTCAACATTCTTTTTCATATTTACGGAATCGATGGTTTCAAGGAAGAGAGATCACTTTATAAAATCCTCTCGAAACTGCACGCTGCTTTCATGCATTTAATGACTCTTTATCTCGTATCTAGAAATGTCTTGTTGTGTTTTTCTCCAACATGGGACGCAGGACTAGCTTTCGGCTCCATTGCTTCGAGCATATTTCCACTGGCTCTGCACTACAGCTTGCAATCAAAGAGACATTTACTAAAAAATGTGCTGAGACATTACCGCAGGATCGGGGCACTGCAAAAGTACACTTTCGCAAAGGGCAAACAAATAAAAATTAGCTTCTTTGTCGCAGCTATCCTGTTGATATCGATAACCTCTGCAACCTTAAATGCTCTCAGTATGTCACCCAAAAATCAAGTTACTCTTTCTTACACATTCTACATACAGTTAGAGGAGAACGCCTTTGCTATTTTACTTCGTCTTTTCACAATCCAAATGGTGTTTGTTCAGCAGTATGCATTCCCTTGTTCAGTTGCTGTGTTGTGTGCAGTGTTTTATTATGAGTGCAGTGAATTACTGTTTCTGTTCCACAAAAACTTAATCCGTCAGCGTCCATCATTTAACCGAAGCAAGATCTTGTCCCATGCAAACACACATACTTCGCTCTTCATATTGGTGCACAAAGTTCAGGATGCCCTTTCATCGCCTTGCTTTTTCCTCCTCTGCACCCAGATGATGACTATGTTCTGCAGCATTGCAATTTTTGTGCGTAACAGTACAAGAGACATGAGTGCTCCAATTTTGTGCAGAAGTGTTCTGATTCTTTCGATGGCTCCTCTTTCTGTGATCGGCGTTGTACTGTGCGCTTCGAGAATAAACAGATATTGTCAAGATATACAAATCGTTATTACGTTGGTGAGGGACAAATTAGTTTGCAAGGGTAGTTACGATGCGGCATCGGTTTCCTACATTAATTTGATGAAACAGAAGCTGTTCCCAGTCATTTCGGCTTGCAGTGCTTTGGAACTAACACTAAATTTTGTGCTCGGAATGTTTGGTTCCCTGCTTTCTTACAGTCTCCTTATCTTAAGTCTTAAAAATCAATAAACATAAATTATCTCGCTTTGTTTCCTGATTTTAGATAAACTTACAACCGACAGCATTATCTGAGTTTTTACAAATATTTGCAGGTATGATGAAATAAACATCTCATGCTTAAAAGATTTATGGATTTTACAGTGGGACAATCAAAGAAAGCAAGTGAGACAGAAATGTTTTCAACGATCAAAATAAAAAAGAGAAAGAATCATGAAAAGAATATATTCTACTCTTGAAATGCCTGATGTACTTTTCTCAGATGATTGCATTTATAGATAAAAGCATTGCTACATCCGTTGACGATTCTGATTTTATATCAGGAACGAAGTTACTGTTGGTTTTAAAAAAGTTTTTGATTTTAAATCAGTTCATTCTGTAAAAAGGATCTCGGGACAGAATCATACTCACATTTTGCTTTCAACTATGCTTGTTACATTTTTTAATCAGTTTGGAACCATACAGATGTTTTAAAACCATATTTCTTTGATACTGACTTTGTTTAATATTCAGTTCTCTGCAGTTGAAAGTCTACTAATTGAAAAGTGAGCATTAAAAGTGGGTACATAAAAGCTGATAATTGCTGATATACATGAGAACTCCAATGTCTGAATCATCATTATTTATTATACATTTCTGCTTGTGATTTTCCGTTTCCTAGTACTAGTTTCCTAATATGTACTATGTTTCCTAAAATTCTGTTTAAAAAAGATTAATTCGATAATTATCTATACTTATAAAAAGTAAAAGTTTGTGTGTATCTGTGCGTGCGTATGTTTGTGCGATGTCCAGACGAATCTATCGCACTTACATTCATAAAATTTGGCACACAGGTAGTCTTGATGGTGACTCAATGAACCTCGAAGTCCGAATTTTAAAATTTAATCTAGAAAATTTTTTATTTAATGTTTTGTGTTGTTTGGGATCATTTTCGGTATATATTTTCCTATTACATCTTTCCTGATAATTGTAGGAAGAAAATAGATACACCGTCGGAAAGAGCAACCGATTTTCGTTCTAATGAAATTTGTTTCGAACGTCTAACGTAATTTTCTGAATTTTGAAAAATATTCACTTTTATGTTCGTTATATGTTAGGTTGTCACTTATATGTTTACTTTTTCTTTCGGATTTCTTAAAATTCTTGCATCCGACATTCTAATAACGCTATCATTTTCATTTTTTTTTTCAGCTTATAATCGGAACGTTTCTGTCGGATTTAAAACAAGAACGGTTAAAATAACTTTTTGAGTTTTTTATTAATTAATTGTTCCCTGGTCAGTTCAAAAAGTTTTTTTCTCCAGCGAACTTCCTCCGGAGCAAGTAAACGTTCCCAGCATACATTGTTGCAATTTCATTGGCTGGCGGCGCAGAGCACAGGAGACGTCATAAAATTTAACTGAATGACTTCGATTATTATTTTCGTCAGTGCTTAAAATATTTCTTTGTCTCGCATATTTTGCTTGCTGTCTAATAATGATTTTAACGTTGCAATTTTTCAATATTGTTTTGGATTAACGTACTCTGTACTGTTTTCCTACAGCTCAAATGTCATTATCGCAAAGAAAAATAAGCGGGAAAATTAATAATGTGCATCTTTTTGTTTTGATTTTGTTCTCATAACTTTTCCGTGTCATTGTGGGCGTTTTTTCTTATTTTGTTGAAGTCCTGATACCACGGGCAACGCCGTGCGAGTACTGCTAGTAAAGGATAAATACAACTTGGAATTTTATATATTACAATATATTTTTTTCTTTTTCTTCCCACCTGATTTAGGAAACGTGAGGAGTAAGTGCAAGGCATTGCTTTCCATATAAATCTTGAGAAGAATATCAAGATTTAAAGTGATTTATTCTTTCAAAAATAACCAATTAGTCAAATAAGCATGTCGATATCAAAGCCTGGAGAATTTTCCATATTATGAAAAAAATTGTTTTTGCGACTGTTAGTGTTGCAATGACTTGCAAGTTAATTATTTTATAGTTACGTCGATTAAACAGAAGCACAATAAAGCTCAAAATTTGATCTCGTTAATGACTCATTCAGAGCTTGATACATAATACACATGAATAATTCGATTCCAGAGCGAATAATTATTCAATAATCTACTTTGGCATGTAGATGATAAAGCGTGAAGAAACTAGAAGCGGTCAAAACAACATGGTAACATGAAGTAATGATGTTAATTTTTTTTTTCTTTCTCAAACATAATCCTACATTTAATAAGATTCAATTATAGCGCTTCATGACAGTTAAATGTTGTAGAAAGGAAATAATATGTATTTCAATCTTATATGTTTTTGTTGATTTTGAATGAGCTTTTCTATAGCTTACTTTTAGCTATGTTTCTTCAAAACACATTCCTAGCACGGTTGTGGGCCCTCACGTGTATGCGTAAACACATACACACACATGTCATGGGCACCCCCACGGCTCAAAATTGCTTACAAACACAGTTCATTGTTCTTTCGTATTTAAACTCTTTTATTTGTCTGGACATGGCTTCATGTTCGCAGAGGTGGAAGTTTATATTCGGTTTTTTTTACTCGCTTCTTAGAATTCTAGAGTTCTGAAATTTTCTGCACTTATATGTTCCCGAAGACGACACAATATTTTAATGTAAGAACTTCATTGCTAATAAATAAATACATTTTAATTAAATTTTTATGTTGTATGAGTGGGGTTATTTGGCTGTGAATTTGAGAAAAAGTAATTTTAAAATTCCATAATATTTGTAATAATAGATTATGGAATCAATTAAAGTCTAAAAAGTTAAAAGATAACAATAAAAATAAAAAAATGAAATACATTTTTATTAGTGTGCTAAAAATAAAAAAAATTATCAAAAATATGGTTATAATAAGTGAAAATAAAGTTGTAGAAACGTGAGGCTCCGGTAGCAGTACTATGAAGAAATTAAGCCATAATGAATATCATAGAAAATAAAATCCCTAAACAATCATTAAAATTATGATAATTGTGTATAAAATTCCAATTTGCTTAGAGTATTTCAATCAGCGCTTCATTCTAGTACAGTTCTGTTCTGACGTTCATATTCTTGATTAAAAAAAAGATTCATTTCTACTTTTCAATGCACTTATCAAAGTGGTCGCTTTTTTAAATTTTTCGGTACATCCCTTATTGGAGTATTACCTTATATTTATATAAAGTGATTTCTATAAACTGGTTTAAACGCGTAAGTTCAACTCAAGCATTCCTGAGACACTTTCTGAGAAAGCTGCCATCAGTTGCATTCTTTTCTACCCTGTTTCGTCCTCATCGTTCCAATCTCTATGACATTAAAGGTGGAAACGGCGAAGGGGGAAGAAAATTTTAGTTTTCCTTCCCTTGCTGCTGAAGAGAGCAAGATGGTTATCCTTACTCGCGAGTAGGACATTCGCTTTTGCTAATAATTAAATTTTTTCTTGCTAAGTTGCTGCTTCCATAAGTTCACAGTTTCCCCCTCTAATCCCTTGGTCAGATTTCAATGCCCTTCTACAGATGGGGAAGTTCTACCATGGAAAGGAATGATAGTCGTAGCGACGTTAATTGGAAATTAAGATTTGTTTCCTAGTAGCCATCACCGGCCACGGCCCAACCCTTCCCACTGGAGATAAGTTCCTTTATCAGAGAGGAGGAAAGGAAAAAATTATGACGCTTTTCGTGGTAAAGTTAAACGCTTATAGCTGCGCAACCAGAGAACATAGAGAATTGGTTTTAGTTTCATTTAACAGAGAAAGGTAGACATTGAAGATTACAAAAGGAATTTTAGAATTTGGAATTACAGATTTGGCCACAGACGAGTTGCAAAGTTGGTGAACATCACGAAGAATATTGATGACGTCACAGCGACCGATGCGCGCGCACGCAGTGACCAACCCAGCTTCCCGCGCTTCCTCATACCTAACTGTCTGGCGCCTGCTGCAGTCGGTTGTGAGCGGTATATTAACTGGATTTTCAAATATTAACAACATGAATAAATATATTACATTTGAAAACAATTTTTTTCGCGGAAAAAACCCAACCAAAATCACGAATCAGTCACATAAATCGAGAGTTACAAAGAATTACTCCAGTCACATAATCTGAGAGTCACAATGTGAGGTCCTGAAAAGCACCCGCAAACTTTCCCACGGAAAAAGTGACCGGGCCTCCCAGGTCGCTAGCAGAGAGCGGCTGGAGAAAGGGGCCGACAAAGCCTTCCCAGATTGCGTCATCCCGGAGGGTCTTCGTTTGAAATTCACCGCCATTTGACCTCGAGTGGACACACACGGAGCAAGGGAGATGCATTGCGTACGCCTAGCACCAATGCGATTGAGAAGTTAAAGACAGAGTTTTGTGATTGGGAGAAAAGTGTCCCATCTCCTGCAAATGAGGAGCTGAACTTTTGACCCCGCCTAAAAAGGGCAGGTCCCAAGGAGGGTTTTTAAACTGGAATGAGAGAGGGATTGAGGGAGGATGATCGAGAGCTCAAGATAGGGTTCGTTTGAAGAACCGGAGAATTTAATTCTCGTGACGGAGAATTTGGGAAAGCAGTTCTCAGGCTGAGAAGCTGCTGTACCGGGCCGTGCCCCGTTTAACCTAAGCCAACCCTTGGCTGTGTATCGCTCATCTCGAGTGGGAAGTTCTTAGGAACTCTGAATTGAATTGGACGTGCCTTACGTCGCTACGAATTAACTTCGTGTGATTTGATATAACCCGTGAGAGGTTATCTGTTAGAAATCTGAGCGGATTCTTCCCTCAGATAATTATTTCGGACTTATACTCGCCTAGAGTAGAACTTTTAGAACTTTTGCATTACCTCGAGTGAACTCGTGAAAATCTGCGAACTGTATCCAGATTGTTTGACTTGTCTTATGCTATCTCGTCCTGAGTAAGCGGAGTTGTATTGAATCGATATTAATGTGTATATTCTGTAGAAAATCATTTAATCAAGAATTTGCATTAAAATATTAATATCTTAATATGGCTGTGTCGTCTGGTGAGTCCTTCATAGCTTAGCATCGCTGAGCTAAGACCCTACAACAAAGAGTTACTTCAGTCACATAATCTGAGAGTCACAAAGAATTATTTCAGTCAAATAAAGCTACTTGAGTCACAGAAAGTCCAGTTGAGTAAGGTAAGCAAGTTTACGCCCCTCTATCCTAGAGGCTAATTTTTTTTGGCTAATTATTTCATTGTATTTTTTATTAAATTATCCAAAGTATTGAATTTTTCTTTAGGATTCTTATTGTCATGTGAGTAAAGTCTGTAAAGTTAAAATGTTTTGGTTTACCTAAGCCATGAGGTTTGTCATTCGTCACGACGATAAAAATTTTTTATGACCTCAGCACCCCCCCCCCTCTCCCAGACAAAAATCCTGGATTCGCCATTGACTTAGAGAGAAGGATTGTAAAGGTGCTGAATAATTATAACCGCATACGTGAATAGCCAAGTTCCTAGAGACAGAAGAAGCGGTTTCCGTACTAGGAACATGCCCCATCCTGTCAGAACCAATGACTTATTATTGTGTGTTATCTTCACGCGTTGTCCATTCACTTTTCACCATGGCATTCAGCACTTAAAAGATCAAACACAATAAAATGTCGCTAACATTATTCATTTTTTTAAAAAATACAACACTAAAGAATTTATTCAAGAAACATTGAATCTGAAATCTGGATGATAGTTCTGCTTTATGTTGACATTCCAGTCCAAGTGTGTTCACGGGCTAATTATGCTAAATGTCCTCATTGTCCGATCAGATAAATAAAAGTGTTTTACTTATCTTTCGGTCAGCTCTCTCCGACTCTGCTGCCCAGGTCAAACGAACGGACGTCGCTGGAAGCCGTAGGTTTCCCGCAGGGTTGTTTCCCAGTTTGTCTATAGCTGAACTCCAGGAAGGCACTGGTGGGTCATCACGGAATGAAATTCACCCGAAGGAGCGTTCGCAGTCCGTAAAGGCTCACTCTCACTGCATACTTATAACCGTTCAGACTAGTATTCGCGCTTTTTTTCTATATTCAGAGTCTCTGCTTCTATTATACGTACCACCAGCTCACTCCCTTCTTCTCCAGTTCTCCTCCACGTCTTTTCACTGCGAATTCCACCACCCAAAAGCCACGACCCCTTCCTCTTCACTTTATCCCTTCCTTCCCACACTTACATTCCATAAGTGGCATTGCCCAGCAAACAGGGCGGCGCGTAAAAGCCACTCGGATCGGCCAGAGTTCGCAACTCCTGAACTTAGGACAACCCCGCCTCTCATATCCTCTGACAGCAGACGCTACCATCGTGACATTTAAAGAAGTCCTTTGTGTGCTCGAATATATAACAAACTACTGTCTTGAGACACAATTAATGTCAATACGACATTAGTTTTTAGTGTCCATTTTGAAGCAACACGAAAGCTATTTTGGGACGGACCTCGTAGTTTTGGACGGCAGTCAGATGAAGAGAGCGACACCTCAGCTTGCATCGTTCTCTCTAAACTTTCGCTCCACACCAGCTGGAGAATGTTTGACCCACTACTTATGATTTAACGTGAAACAGGCCCACATACTCGGTGGATCTTCAGTGAATCGGGTTTCGAACCAGTAACCCTCCGGCCCCGAAGCATAGGTCTGACCATTAAGCCACCGTGGCCCTAAACATGACAAGCTAACTGAAATTTATATCAGGTATATCGTCTGAAATTTAAGGTCTGGTTTCCGACTCCAGTTGTAACTCTTCCTTCCCTAGAAGTCCCGTTCATCTTTCATTTAATTTCAATGGGGAACTTCAGCAATTTTTTTTATTTTTTTAAATCGGTTTAAAATGCTTCGAAACGATCAATAACATTAAAAAAAAATTCTAGACTATTTTGTTTTTTTCTTAAATTTGCAATCAAAGTTCGCCTCTCAGAAAACGCGGGAAAAACTATCCATTTTGGCGTGAAACGGGTCTGACGTCATAGTTTCCTGACAGGGGAGACAGACGCTTCCTTTCCGTTCGCTCTCTATACAGATTATCTTTTCGCTCTCTATACAGATTATCTTTATATTTTCCGACTCTCGCATCAGATAAAATAATGACGGCAAGATACAAGTATTGTGTTGTTCCTAAATGTAGTAATACAACTGTAACGGCACCCGATAAATTATTTATCAATGTGCAAAAAATTACGTTATTCGCAAAAAGTGGTGTAAAGCGATGAAGAGAGATCCGAAGCTTAATCCAGAATTATCAGCAAGCAGCATTCCTCATGTCTGTGGAGGTCATTTTGATGCGAGTTATTAATCTGTATTATATCTATTAAAATTGTATATCATGAAGCACAGTAAATTCAGAATTCGATATCTTTTTTGTTTTTAAAAGAAGTATAAGGTGAGGTTAGTAGCCAAAAATAAGATATTTTAAAGCAAATAGTTAAATTTAATTAGTTTCTTCCCGTTTGATTACATGACCCCTCAAAGGGTAAAAATATAGAAGATCCCACCTTCTTTAAGATTCTTTTTTTAAAAAAAAAACTTGCTTTTGTTATTATATTGCATAAATTTTTTCAATGGATATTCGAATGTTTCTTATATTTTTTTAAAAAATTACAGTACTATTCAAAATTAATAAGAATATCTTAAAAGTTAGTTGAAATTGACGACTTTTTTAATAATGAAATTCGTTTTCATTCGTAGTTCAACAAAATAATTCGCAGAATTAATTTTTAATGCAAAATAAATCCTTTATATTCAATGAGTGTATTAAAATCAAAATTTGTCTTCAAAAAGTTAGTTAAAGAAGTATAAGGTGAGGTTAGCAGGAAAAACGAAATAGATATTTTAAAGCAAATAGTTAAATTTAATTTGTTTTTCCCTCTATTATCCCCCTTTTTTGTATTACATGGAATTTGCATTTTAAGAAACCATTGATACCCCATAACAATATCAGGAAGTACTGTAAAGAAAGAGCCTTGAATTTCATATTTGTTCTGTTTTTGATATAAGTATAAGATGAGGTTAAACGCATAAATACCTGTATGAGCTCGTATTGAAAGATTACGTGGTAGCCACGTGTAGATTTAAGGTTCTATTGTTGATTAAGGTTTATAAATAGATTTAATATTGTTTCTATTTTGGCACCGATTTTAAAAAGAAAATTATTTTATACTTTTCAAACTACGGTTTTGTTTAATTTTTTAAAAATTTATTTTTATTTTTTCACATGTAAAGTTAAGCGCGGACACATTCTTGAAAACGTAGCTGGCCTTTAGCGGTTTCCTGATTTTTCAAAATTTATGCTGATTTTTAAGCTCTTTTTTTTCTGCTAAAATTTATGCTGAAGAATAAAATTAAAAGAATTAGTAAACATTTTTTCAAATTATTAAATTTTATTCTCTTTGAAATTAAAAAAGAAGACAACTTCATTATCTGCAATAATGCTGAAGTTCTGGACCTACTGAATACTAACAAAATTTGCACTTTAAATTCATTTGATTTTGAAAATCTTTACACCAATTTACCACATGATAAACTAATGGAAGTGTGCCTTTTCATGTATAATAAATTTCTTAACGATTCAATTATTAATAAAAATGATTGGTTCGAACTTTGTCATTTCAGCATTAAAGAAAACTATCTTTTTAATGGCATTAACTATTTTAAACAGATTTCAGGTATTCCGATGGGTGTTAAATTCTCCAGTTCACTGGCCAATATCTTCTTGCACTTTTTTGAGGATAAAATTATTAGAAATAATCTTATTTACGGCTACAGATACATAGATGATTTGCTTCCTTTAAATTCTGAAGATTTAGATTTAATTATTAATGTTATCCAAAATAACTTAAACTTAACAAAACGAACTATCACCAAAATAAAGGTACTTTTTTAGATCTTAAAATTGAGATTAATAAGAATTTAACTTTGATTGGCCTTTATGACAAAAGAGCTGAATTTAACTTTAAGTGTAAAACTCTTTGTGACTTGCATTCCAATTTAGATTCTAGAGTATTTAGAAATGTAATTTTTAGTCAAGCCAACAGAATTAAAGCAATTTGCAATAATAGGAAAGACTTTCTATTTGCTTCCAATGTTTTTTTTAAAAACTCTAAATGATAACCATTTCCCTTGTAATATTTACAACATTAAAGATTTTATCCTTAGAAACAGTCTGGAATATACAGTCTAATAAAATTACAATATATGTGTGTATGTTATATATATATATGCATGTATATGTGTGTATGTATGTATTTATAAAAAAAAATAAAAAAAAATGGTAGTTGGAAAATGGAAAATAAGGGTTTTTTTTTCTCTCTTAATATGTCTGAATTTGTTTCTTTCCCCTGCTAGAAAAAGGAGTTTCCTGTCTCAGCTTTTTTCTGCATTTCTCTTCCTCTTCTGAGAATATAGATGTCGCCAGGGAGACTAGGGTTTTACATATAACGTAATGTCATAGCGTAGGGTACTTTTTATTATTTGGCATTCATCATGGGGTAAGTTCTTTTGATTTATTTTATGAAAGCTTATTAATTAAGCTTGATGGCTAATATTTTGATTTCTTATTAGCTTTTTTTTTATGTTTTTTGTTGTTATTTCCTTGTTCGTTTGATGTTCGATCTTGTGATTTGCCTCCTGAGATTCTGTGTTTTGGGAAGTTCGGGCTAAGAGAAGCTTTGTTTTAGCCTAATGGCTTGCTTATAGAAAATTTCCCAAACATTCCTTTGAATCCATTTCGAAAAGTTCTTAGCCCTTGAGAAAGTGAACTTGAATGGATTCCTTGTTTTCTGCTTTTAGTTATCTTCGAATTACTCTAGGATTGCTTTTATTTCCTTCATTTTTGACTTTTGGCTATATGTTTATCTGTCTACTATTCTTTGTTTTTTGTTTAGCTTCTGCAATTGCGCGCTTCTTAAACATTGGCGTAATTTTTTCTAACTTTATTTCTTTCTTCTTAAAGAGTTCTTTTGTTATTTTACTTTAATTTTATTGTTTGCTAATTAAAATTTATTTTCTTGTTCTAGTTTTAAATTTTACTTACTTTGTAAAAAAACCTTTTTAAAATTTGCTATAGATTTTTTCTTGTTGTTTGTTTACATGCGCCATCATTGTAGTATCAATCCTTGGCAAATTATCCGATTTACCTTGTACAAAACCAATATCTATTGTGAAACTGAACTTTGAATAGTAGAAAAGACAAAAACTTCACTTTTAAAACGTTAGCTGGTACAAACGCCCTGATTCAAAGCAGGGCACAAAAAGTAGCGAAAGAGAAGTATGCGAAGGAAGGAAACTTTGACGTCAAAATCTACTCGGCCAATGAGAGTGCGTTTCGGATTGCATCATGATTCCTTCTATTTGAGTGCATCTTTTGCTCTCAATATTTAAATAAATAAATTTTTATGTAAAATTTCACTTGCATATTTGAAATTAGAATGATCTTTTCTACAAATACGGATGACTTTCATGTGTTTTTAAAAAATGCTGAAGTTCTCCATTGCGTATTTCTTCTGATGGCTTCTCACTTTTAATGCGCATTGCGTAAAATTCATCGTTTATCATTTAAGTTCTAAATACAGGCAGATTGTCCACATATGACATAGAAAGTACTAAACGTTGCCTTCGTCTTCCAACCAAAAATATCACATTTATGAATCCAATTGGAGTTTGTATTCATTTGTTCACCGCGGTACCCACTCCAGAAAGTATAGTAACTCCGGGAGAGTCGCCGCACACCTTGTATTTCTTGTAAGTATCGATAGATGACAGTCAGACGAGCTGTATAGGTGCGCAATGAGATTTCTGTAACTAGTTTATAACATGAATACCAATTCGATGATTACTTTTAGCTGTACAATCGTTATTTTGAGGTTAAGCGTATGATTTCACTATCCAGACTTTTAAAAACCTTATGCTTAAATCCTTTTTCTGCGCTAATTACTAAATCCATGCATGATCTCGAAGTCAAAACTAAGTGTAGAGTCTGTATAGAGTACTGTGTGTATGGTTACGCCATTTTACTTTGCGAGGGCAGGCAATTATGATGTGCGGCGTCTGTACCGCACAAAATGGGATACATGTCGCACTGCGATCCGGTATACACGCCGCAGTTTCTTTTGTACGGGATGCCGCGATTAATAAAATTGAAATTTATCTATCCGTGTCTTATTTTATTATGTTACTGAGCACTTACTTGGGTTGAGCAGCATGTTGGGCGCAAATTGACTCGGTATCAGGTAGGGTCTTTAATCTGCGATGCTTGGAACAAATCGGCAACGCTACTAGGGGCTTTAAGGTCACTGGAATCTTCCTTTTTAAAAATAACGCTCTCCCGGATCAATTGTTTTTTGCATTAACGGATAGTGAAGTGCCCGTACCAGAGAACACGACACAAGAGGAGGCAAATTCATCAAGTGAATACTAATCAACACACCTCAAATCAATTTACAGCCTGCAGAACCTGGAACTAGCAGTGTAAAACCACCATCACTTACCAAACACCTACATAAAATCTCTCCTATTCCAAGACTTAGCCAGGTGACAGCAAAGCACAGAATTAAGAAAACAGCAGTACTCTTAACCTCTATTGACAATAGGAATGCGCTTAAAGCAAATTTAGAGAAATGATTCCAAAAATGTAAGAAAATTAACAAAAAAGATGTCAAAACTACCAAGAGAAAATTTAATTTTGAATCAGGTGGAGGATCCCATGACAGTTCATCAGACATTGATGAATGTTCAAACGGTATCAAGTTTACTACACCGAAGGAAAAAAATAAAATGTAAGAAGAAGAAAGATGCAAGTCAAGATGATAACAATGAACAGTTGGATCACACATGTGACGCAGACGTTCTTTGCAAGGAATGTTCTGAAAACTACTACAAAACTAAGAAGAAATGTTATTGGCTTCGTTGCATCATGTGTCAAATGTGGTTACATGAAGACTGTACTATTTTTGACACTTTTTGTGTAGATTGCGGCCGAAAATACAGGTCTATTAACAAATAAAAAAAATGTAAACACTATTTTACTTTTCCCTCTCTAATAATACACTGATGTTACGTTGTTGCTGAAATAACAACTAAAATTCAATCTTTAAAAAATAAGTCGATAATTTTAGCAGTGAACTAAGCAGGCAGACTAATATTGATTTGAACCTACTAGTACGTTTTATTGTACTCATTTAGTTTGTTTTTGTTACTACATAGGTAATTATAGTCCAGATATGAATATATTTTATTTATTATTTCATTCTGTTCTTATGCCAGGCGCGGCATAACTCCCACACAAGTGCGGCGTCTCACCCTGAATGTACGGGTGACGCGCCGCAGTGTTAATGTTTTAGAAAAAAATTTTTTTTAAAAATATTCATTAGTTTTTTATATTGTTTTTGTCGCAGTACACAAGTTGTATATTTAACATTAAATAGCACAGCATGAATTATTTTAACAGCAAAACCCAATCCTTTTTGCCAGCCGTCCCCCCTCAAACTAAACAGAGAGGAAAGATTCCTGATTGACAGCGTTACCATAGCAATACCCTTTTTTACCACCCCTCCCTCCAAACTAGAGAAAGGAATAGCGACATCCTTTTTCCGGTTGTGGAATTCTCAAGACAGAGTACATTTTGAATTTTTCACGGACTTTTCAAGGACCCAACAACAAAAAAAAAAATCAAGCTCCTTTCCGAACTTTTCAAGGACCCAACGAAAAATCAAGTACTTTTCCGGGGCCCCGAGTACGGCAAATAAAATTCAAGGAGTTTGCAAGGACCGTGGGAACCCTGAAAAATTTTGGACGAAATCCATCTGATTGCCCATGTTCATGTGAACACCATAACTCAAAAATTTAAATAGCTAGATGGATAAAATTTGAAATACAGTTTTATCATTAAAAATGTGGATCTGTAACAAATTTTGAACTAAATCCTTCAAAGGGTTGACTGTCTATCGGTCTGTATATTTGCATGCATTCGAACAAGACAACTCCAAAACGCAATGACTTAAGCAAATGGAATTTGGTATGTGGTCTTCTAACCTTAATTGTAGATCTGTATTAAATTTTGGTTTCAATCGGCCGAAAAAAGGCATTCCAAATGCACAATTGGTTTTACTATGACGAACAAAACACATATTGTGCATTGGCGCAAGCTGGTTACTTAACTCCCGCTTGTATTCTTGCCATTTCGCCTTGCAGCAGTTACCAAGGGAAACATATATTTGAGTTATCCGTTGGAGTCTGGGCCTTGCCGAAGGTCCGAAATTTTTATGGGTAGAGGGGGGATAACACCTGTGCTAAGGAGAATACTAAAAAGTATATGGGAGACAACTCCCGCTGTTTTTTTTTATTTTAATTTTACTTAATTTTTAGTTTTTCCGAACAATAATTACATTCAACTTTAAATCACAGCTCTCACTGATAGAACTCATTAAAGCCCAATCCAAGATACAAGACTGCAATGCCACTAACTTAACAGCAAAAGTAATGTTTGGAGACTAGGGACCTTTGATTTCGCAGATTCTGTTTAAACCTCTGCACATCAACATCGCCACGACTGTTTTATGCTAAATTCAAAATTTGTACCAATTCTTAGAAACCATGCTATTCTGTATTACACTATAGTATAGGACAGATAACGATAGATCCGTTGTAGCAAAAATTCTCATTTTTATCAAATTTAGTTGATTTCATACATATATACAACGGATCTATCGTTATCTGTCCTATACTATCATATATGCTTAGTGTTGCTCGGGGTCAGAAAAGTCTGTTTTAGGATTTTAAAAAATTCCTGATTTATGAGAAGTATTTCATCTACTCATCTATTTAAATGAATAAACCTCATGGCAAACAAGCCCAATGTAGATTTACAGATAATTTATTTATTGACAAGAAGAGTTTTATCTTTTAAAAAAGATGTTACTTCTTTGTAATAAACCATTTCTTATAAACAGGTATTTTGCCAATAAAGCCAGCATGAAAAATTTTCACAACTTGAACTTTTTGATAAATTTTTGAGGCCAAATATAATTCTTATCTTAGACAAAAGTTCATGACCCCATTCATTTGGAAATTTGAATCGCAGGAGTCATCCAGTTAAAAGTTTTAATTAATTGTTTGTTCCTGGATAGTAAAACTATCTACATAAAATCATTGCAGCAACATCACAAGATAATGAAAGAGTACTAACATCTACAATATATTTTCATGCAATGTATTAGATAAATAAACAATACTGTAGGTCTAGTTATTAACCCCAAGCACCCAACTATTTTGTTCCTATAGTTTTCAGATTAGATAACTTAGCTTATAAAGAGAATGAACTAAACTTTTTTGAATTTAATCACACCTCAGAAATTTTAAGAATACTTTATCGAAGGATGTCTAAGAAAAGATACATATAAATAAGAATTAGCTACTTTTCAACTGAACATGAAAAACTAAAAAAGCCGTCTCCGTCACTAGGATGGTTAAGCTAAAGTTTGAAATACTTTTAGATGCATTGTTTCTTTATACACAATACTGAATTCAATTACAAGCCAAGACAGAAACACAAAGTATAAAACTTTATTCTTTCTATACAATTAAAATTTACATGAATACTATGTACAAATTGAACAGTTCTGGTTATACCAAAAATATAATTACTTATTTCACAGAATAGTTATAGCCCAGTTTAAATTGAGACTTTAAACAGAAATTAAATTTTTAGATGCATTTAAAAGATATGTTCAGTACATATTTTCTGAATCAAATAAATGTATGCAAACCTAAGCTTTAGCCTAAAAGATGAGTCTAGAATAATAAAAGATTACAATCAGCAGCAATAAGAAATTAAATCAAACATAAGTCATAAATATAGTTATGAATATTTTTTAAAAAACTGACTACACACAATAATCAATTATACACACATTCATAAAGTAAAAAAATATGTCATCATCTGATTTACTATACAATAACAAGAAGGCACATAATTGTTTTTCTCCTGCACATTGAGTAACAAATAAGTATGAAGTTAACAATAACATTAATATTAGAAAAAAAAATAAATTGTACTAATTGGTACTAGTTAAAACAAAATGTTGCATTTTGAATACAACAAAACTGTGCAATAAAAAGATAATGCCAATATAAAAGCAAAATTTCAGGGTTGTGCCATTGAGAGATGTTGGGACCCACCTTATTGAAACATCATAAAAACATTTCATATTAATTAAATATTTTATTGTCCATAATGACAAAGAAATGAGTGACAAAACTAAGTAATTCTATAAATTTAAAACTGTGTATGTTTTCTACATTGAAATAAAACTGTACCTTATAAGACATGCTTACAAAAGCTATTTACAAAATTCATATTTGTACTATTAGATACATGAACAGTAATGAAAATGTTTATGATATAATATTGAAGTGAATACATGAGGAATAAAAATAATTATTTTGAATGATGAGTAGGTCTGAAACAGGAGTCTTTTGGAACCAAACGACTTATGGAGTAATTTGATTGAGTCAAAATGGAATTAACTATTTAAAAATTTAATCACACAGAAATATTTTTTTTTTTAAATGGACTGCTTACATTATTTCTCTACATGAACAGTTGCTAAAAAAATAAATATGAAATACTGAAGATTTACTTTTAAACGGCAAATAATGCCTTTAAAAAATCTAAATATGAATCTTGATACAGATAAAGAGGGGGAAAAAGCATGAATTTGTGTAATAAAAAATGATCTTGCACAAGGAAAAATGTTTGTAAAAATATAAAAAAATGCAGCATTTTCATTTCTTTTGGCCAAAGATGCCTGCAATATTTTCCAAGCCAAACTCTTTTATTTTATCCAAGAGATGCTATGGAGAAAAAAGCAATAAAATAATTATAATGTCTAATCATTTGCTATTATATATAAATAACCAGAGTAAGTTTTATTATTTAATAAGTTATAAGCAATTATTGGCCCACTTGACTACATGTAACCTTTTAAAATGCACTTTTTGAAAAAATAGCAGTTCTTTTGAGATAATATGATAACGCATATTAAGGGGATAAGTAACAAAGCTTTGCAAAAGCCTTCATTTTTTTTCTCTGGGACCTATTTTATTTGCAATAGCAGTAACTTTATTCTGACATCAGTAATTTTAATATGGTATGATATTCAATGACACACTGTTACAATACAATAAAAAAATTTTAAGTTTTATTTAAATGGAAAAATTCAATCATTGGTGATTGAACATAATCACATATCCAGTGTAGTAAGAATAGAAAAACTATAGCTGAAACATCTGCTTACCCTTTATGATAACAATAAAAATAGACAAAACAAATTCATGATATTTTTAACTTAGAAGTAAGGGTTATTTTTGCACATAAATACTTAAAATATATCCAAATTTTTTTTCACATTTTGTGCCTAAATAATTAAGCAAACAACTACCTACACCTGTGCCAAAAATGGAAAGAAAACTTAGTTTAAAGAAATCATCAATGGTGACTTATGCTTTATAATCTTGGGAGTCCTGTAACTTTTAATCTCACACCACGCAGTGATGCATATCTAACTGCATCTCTTTACACTTTTTTTTTTTAATTAGTCTGGAACAGTTTAATACTTAGATATGAAACAATATATTTAGAGTGTTTTGACTTGAAAAGTTCTTTAACTTATCACTTTAATTAAAAACTAATTAATTTTTAAATCTTTTCCCCTAATCCTTACCTACTTTTATAAAGTATCATATAACTGCAGCTGAGCAATAAACAAATTGTGAAATGTATGGTCAAAAAGTACATATATGGGAAAATTATTTTCTTATCACTTTCCTAGAAAAATGTAATAACTAAAATGAAAATAAACATAACTGAATATTATTTATTAGCATTATTAAAAATAAAATCTATCCTTCTTGTTTAGTTTCCTGTGTGAAGGTGAATTACTTTTACCTTAATATTCATGTAACTATTGAAAAATACTTTAACCATGGAAATAATTGTAAGTGCATGTAACTTACCCCAATTCATACTGTGTTTCAGAAAATATTTTATTCTCTTTAATGTTGAAAAGCAGAATTCAAGTGCAACGTTATCATAAGAAGTGCTATGATAGAGGGAGAGGGGCAGGAAATGAGTGAGAAGAAGAGATTCATTTACTCCATTATTTCTAACTATAGATGTTCTGTGATGTTTTTAAATGTGAATATAATTATTAATATCATTCATAGAAAAGTATTCTTTCATACTATATTGGGAGTGAAGATTTTTAAAACACTTTTTCCAGATTCTTCACTATTTGCAAGTTAAATTTGTTGAGAAAATCAATTGAATTTAAAAGAAATAATTCAAATTTAAGTATAATAAAAACTTTAATTACTTATTTATCATTAATTAGTTCTTATCAGGCATGAAAGTGCAAGCTGTTCAAAAAAGCTGAACTCTGCGCGAATACAAAATTCACCCCAAAATCGATATATATACAAACGCAAAGGCACAAGATGTTACTACTTAAAATACATATAGAAAAAGCAATTTATTTAATTATTCTAGAACAGCTGTTGTATTCTGTATTTAAAATATAGGAAATGATTTCTTCATCTCATGTATGTCAATAATTTTAGGTTTATGATCTGTTGTTAAAAATTCCAACATACAATCTTCATGCATGTATACTAACTTATTTTGAATAATGTTTGAGTTCAGCAACTTAAAGATTGCTTAATAATTGCAACACTTTCTTTAAAAAGCATTAAATTAAAGACATAAATATGAAATAATCTCTCAAGTTTAGAATGCTTAGTTATAAATGGTATTAGAGCAAAGCTGGCAATTTACAGTTCCATTTATTTCGATCTTCTTGATCGAATCTCCTACTTTTACTGCTATCTCTTCCACGTTCGTATCGTTACCTTTCGCCGGCAGTTTAATTTTCATAGATTTATTCAACCACTCGAATTTAAATTTATTTTTTTCGTTCGCATCAAGGGAACGAACTTTATGTTCATCGTTTAAGTTAATCTCCATTTTGGTTCTTGGTCACACTCATAAACGCTGATCTTTACAACTGACAAACGTAACACTAAAATACAGCATCACACGTGCGATCCGCCAAACACAAGACAAATGATAGTAGTAGTAGAAGTTATTTGCATAACAACCGTTAGCATTCAACCCGTGATTCAACATCGGCGATAGCAGCTCAATGACGTGCGATTTCAACAGCAAGGCGTGGCCTACTCGTAGAGCGGTCGTCATTCGGCTATACGGGAGAAGTTCCGCCTTCCTCCATTACGCTGCATGCCAATCACTTGAGGTGATAGATATGGCGCGTAACCCCAGAGAATGGATCTCTGTTTACTTTGTGATGGAGAAAAAATGGCGTTCGTTTCGGATTCAGACATAGCTTCCACCCCACCCCCCACATTTTTCGGTCACGATTTCTGGACGGTTTTGCATCGATCTCAGAAACAGCCTGAAAGACATTCAAAAAAGCGGATTTCCGCTTAAAAGCGGAAGTCTTTCATGCCTGGTTCTTATTATCTACAGTTGTTATTGGAACCTACTGCCCCAAAACACCCGAGATGAAGATGTAATGGGTGTTTTAGTACTATTATGAAAAATTCTGCACATTGAGTGTTTAGAAGAAAAAAATTTGCCCAGGGGGGGGGGATCACAGTACTTCCTTAATTATCAAACAACCATAGCATCCCACCATGCAATATTTGGCTCTTCTTGAAGAGCAAAGGTAAATCTTGATTGTAGAGCAGTCTTTTTTCCTGAAGTGTACTTGAAGAACTTAGGAAGATTATGCTTACCAATGGCAAAGATAGATGCACCAGAATGCCAAAAGTGTAGATCAGCAATACGAAAGCAGAGAGAAACGAACTGATATTGGCAACAAATTCGATTAATTGTAAATTTGCTTATAAAATAAATATGCATGGTTAAATTTCTGTATGCCCTTCAAGCTTCTCTTTTTTACCTTTTTCTTTATCTAAATTATTTTGCAGCCTGCTCTTGTATTAGTTAATGAGTTTGTAGCGACTCCAAGCCTGCTGCTGGCTATGCTCTGATGATGATGTAATGACTGATAAACCTTTTGTAAATAAATCTTAATTGTAAAAAATTACTTTGGCTACTTTTCACTGTTCATGCTTAGTCACAAGGCAGTTTTCTCCTCTGTGCATTGATGTACGCAAGTTACAAATTTTTTTAATTAATTGTAAATAAAAATAATCATCCGAAGTCGCTAACACTACAGGAATGTGGACAAGGCTACATACCAAAAGTGGCTCGCCCAGAAGGGAAGACTTCTTTTCTTAGAAGTCGGAGTGGGGGAACAAAGATTTCCTAGAATTCACTGCAGTTTTCGAAGGGAGAAGTGAAGTTCCCTTATCTTTGAAAGAGGAAGCGTTCAAGTATTGTTGGTAAACAAAATGGATTGAGAACATCCCACTGCAAGGAAACGAAGATTAGCAAGAAGTCGCTTAGTGTGGAAAGGCTTGCCCAGAGGGTTTCGGGAACGGTGGGGTAACCAACAGTTGCTCTCTTATAGATTTTTCCCCCGTCTTTTCTAGAGGGATAAAAAGGGAAAATGTGTTGCACAAAGAAAACCCTGCCATTAGTATCCGGGTAAAAAGGAGAAAATTTAAGATAGAACATTAAATGTTGAGAATGCTTTGCATGACTACATGGAGGAAAGGGAGAAGCGTTCAATTTGCTCAAAGAAATTTTATCAATGATTCAGGTCCCCTTAAACAATAAAAACTTTTCACACATGTAATTTTTATTTAGAAAATTCAACTATATTATGAAATTTAAACTTATGCATAAAACTCAAATGAACAATATTACATAAGTAAAATGAAATACTTACAGAAATGTCTTCAGTCTGCATAGGCTAAAAGAATAGAAAAAAAAATGAGCATAAATAATCCAAAGAATTTTAGATATTAATAAAAAAAAAAGTATAAGTCAATATGAACAGAAAACAGATGACGATTTTATTTGTCATTTAGACTTTCAATAAAGCAAGGTGAAAAAAAATAACATCAATGATTTGTTATTACAGTATTGCACATGAAGCTATAAAAGAATACATTTAATCCAAAGATTTCAATGATCGTTCCAAAACATGGAACTGATAAAAGAGCAGCAACTGAGAGTTAAAATGTAAAACTTTTATACCAGATTTTAGTTTGTAGTTTAAAATGCATCAGCCATGCAAACAACATTTTAATGGAGTGAAAAATATTTGATAAGTTTTTGCTTTGACTAAAACACTTCCTGTCCCATCCCAAGGAAATAATAAGAAATGTGTGCTAGGGTGATTTGACAGATTGTCATGTCAAGCTCCTAATATTGCTTTATATATATTTAGAGCAATAGTATTCATGGCATTATTATTGGGAACAAAGTTGCATGGTTTAGAGTTTTTAAAAAAATAACTGATTCTGAAAGCAAAAATGGATAGAAAATTCCAACCTAATGCAACCACACCACCTACTACACGTCTACTGATGATGGCATACTAAGTTGTCGCATAGTAAGAACAGCTAACAGCCAATCTATGTTAGCTTATGGTAATTTTTAATTAATTCTTTTGAAGATACTATTATTAATGAAAGTATTTTACTTAAAAGAAGTGTTAGTCTAAAAATGTACGACACAATATTTATTTTCTAAGTAGAAAAACAATTATCCTTATATGATTTGAATAACTGATTTATAGAAATAAAGAAAACAAGTGAAAAAATATAAAGTAAGCAGAAGGTGTTTTTTCATACAAATATTAAAACAAAATTAGAGGAAAAAAAAAAAAAAGAATGAGCCAAAAACAAATTGAAAGAATGGCAATTTTGATCTTCACTTTTATTAGGGGATGGCCCTTAAACTCTGTAGGCTATCTTTTTTCTATTTATTTATCATGTGCACTAAGCAACTTTGAGAATCAATTCAAGCTATTTCTGAGCTGGATGGCAAAACAGCTCACAGCACTATTTTGACTTTAGTTGATATTTCACAGAACAATAACAGATTTCTCACAGCCATATTATGGCTAAAGGATATGATTAACAAATTATTTTATGTTTAATTGCATAATAACATTGCATTCTGTGCAAGGAGAATTTGTCAAATGTCACAAGGGATTTTTAGGTAGATTTCTTATAGGAAGTCTATCTATTGCAATGGTTCTCATGACATGACTTCCAGAAAATTTCTGCAGATCTTCACCGATCATGACCCCTAGAACCCAAAATCACCCTTCGTTCAGTTGTTATGATTGATCATTTTATTTTGAAATATGTCATTAAGTCCGAATGGGGCAATAGTTTTCAGTTTTAGCATGTAGAAGTTTTCCATTTCTAATCTTGCTTTTTTATCTGGTATAATATCTAACACATATAGGCAGACTTTGCTGAAATCGTGCTTCTGGAAGTGGTTGAATTCTATGTTGAATTTTTCTTTGTTATTATAATGTTTAATATCAGAGCGATGTGAATTAATCCTAATGTTAAGGGTATTGCTGGTTTGTCCTACATATCCCATGTCACATAAACCACATTTTAGGTAATATATCGCATTAAACATTTTACATCCAAAATTAGTTGAAGTGTCTGAGGAAACAAGATTTGGGTCGAAAAGGGGGCATGTTTTACATCTTCCACAATGTAAATAACAATCTTCCGTACATTGTCAACTATCCTAAGTTCAATAAACAGTCTATTAAATTTAGATATATTACTTGCGGTACGAACACCTATATGAATAAACCTGGAATGATCTTCTCGAAATATCTCAACATAATCCACAAGTTTATTGAAAACGAAAATTTTACCTGGATAATTAAAAACAATAATAAAGTTAGCGAATTCCTTAAAAATAATGAAATAGATACAATAGAAACCTATGATTTTCAAGACCTGTTTACAAGCATCTCATTAGATAAATTACAAGAAGTCTTAATGAATTATTTCTACGACCTAAAAAACTTACTTAACATTCCAATAACATTCTGGAAAGATCTTACGAATTACTGTATTTACAATAACTTTATTTTCAATGGGGAAAATATCTTTCAACAAATTAAAGGCATCCCACAAGGGACCAGTTATTCATCTCTACTTGCCAATTTATTTCTACACTTTTTTGAACAGAATATCACTATTAATTCAAATTCAGTCTTAAGATTCATTGATGACCTTATTATTTTTAACCATAAAGATTTCAATACAACTAATAATAATGTATATCCAAATTAACTTAAATTAATCCAAACCAATAGCTATCAAGAACCAGTTCTTTTTCTGGACTTAATTATTGATTGCCAAAATACTTTAAAAAATAGATATTTATGACAAAAGAAGCAAGTTTAAATTCAATGTCAATAGATACGTTTTTTGGAACTCAAATATCTCTTCTAAAATTTACAAAAACACTACCATTAATCAACTCATAAGAATTCACAAAACATGCAGCGATAAAAATTCAATCAAGGAACAAATTGAGCACCTTATAAATATCCTTAATAGTAATGAAATTCCTACCTACTTCCACGAACCTTTAATTAATGGCTTTAAAATGTAAGTAAAGGATTGCATATTAGAGCTATGTTGGCATAGTTCTAATACTGTGGTAGGGTCTCTCAAGCCAGACAGGTCTAATGTGATTACCTCGAAAACGCATCTTTCAGTTGTTTATAAATGGATTCAAATTCAAATATTATTTAACACTTATCATTTCCACCTTTTTTTAATACACTCTTTTCCTTTTTTATTGCGTTTTATATTATCTTCCCGTTTTATATATATATCCCCCTTTTGTTTATTTTCTCTCTATAAGAACTCTCGGCATTTTCTTCCTGCAGATTTTTTTCTTGACATTTTGTATTATGAATGTTTATGTTGATTATATTGTTTTTACAATTATGTTATGATTGTCTTTTATTTGTTATATATATATATATATATATATAACGCTTTTTCCCACGTTATCTTCTGAACACAATAACTGGAATAGCTGATTTTTAAAAAATGATAATCAATGTTTGCAACAATATTAGTCACGACATAATCCAAAATATTTATAGACACATTGTTAGAAGAGCTCAGTTATGCACTAGAGTTGGGAGAGAACATTTTGAGAATGATTTGGGAATTGCTTTCTTTGAATTCTGTTTCTGGGATTTTAAACTAATTTGTTGTATTACACGATTCCTACTGTGGAATGATTAATTCATATGTATTTACAATACAATTTTTTTTAAACATATAATTTTGCTCTAAATAACAACATCAAATATTTATACATTTTCCTATTTTCACTGAGGAAAAAAAACCATTTTAAGTGGCAGGAAAAAACACTACAAGTCCTATTTTTCCCTTCATTATAATTCAGTAAATTTTGAAGATACAAATATGCAGATTTTTTTAATGATCTAATTGCAGCAATAGGAAAATGTTTGCTCATTGATTAATTTTGTTTGGGAGGAGTTGTATAAAAATTAAAAAGTGCAACTTTTTAAAAATCAATGGCAGAACTATTTCATTAACATAATCTTATTTTCTACCTTATTTTGAACACTTTAGCAATTACTCTCCAGACAATGAAAAATTAAAGCATATTTCAACGATTTGAGGCATCCTTTATAATGTAAAATTTCTTTACATGAACATTTCTACATTTGCATATATACCTAGCGCACAAATTAATTCAGGGTGGCTACAGAAACTGTGAAAAAAAATTCCCTGACTAAACTTACTACATTTCCCTGATTTACGGCTACTAATTTTATTAGTTTCCTGGCTTTCTCCCTACTCAGAATCACTGTATGTGTACAATATACATTATTAAAAACGCTTTTACGAGTTATTTAATATGAAAAAAAATATTTTTATGAAATAATTTTTAAAAAATGGAATGAACATCCTAAAAAAATCTATTAAAACAGTATATTACATTTCGTATATGTAAAAAATACTGGAAATTTTAACAAATACTTTGCTTCTAAAACTGCATAAGAATTCTAAAAAACATTAAAACTACTCTTTGCAACACAAGTTAAATTATGTTAACAGTAAAGGTTATTATGATCTTTGCCCAAAACTTTAAACACAATAACTAATTAGTGCTCTTTTCATGAGTACCAGAATAACATGTTGCAGCATAAATATAAAAATAGTACAATTAATTATACATACCTAATAATACATATTTTAGCAACGATTTAAACAAGAGAAACTGACAAAATATTACTTCAAATCTTCATTCTTTAACAAATCATAAGAAATTAATTGCTCTAATCAAAAACTTATGCTTTTATAACTGAATATGTTTCGTCTTTTTTAAATTCCATTTATTATTACAAATAATGCTAGACATAAGATACTAATTTATAGATAATAAATCAAGTAACTATCAATTTTCCCCGATTTTTAGATATTTTTACGAATTTCCCTGACTTTTCCCTGATTTCCAGGTTCTGTCGCCACCCTGTAATTATGACTCTACTTAATTGTTTAGAATTAATGGCATAAGTTAAATATCAGAAATGCATAAGGAAAAATTAACTTACCACTGAAAGACCAACTGCTTTAGACAGTTGTTTTATGACTAATGCACCAAAATCTTCAGAATTTTTATCTGATGCATTATCTGAAACCTTGCTTCCATCGGCAATATTTTGACTAGATATTGCAGGTTCTTGCGATTCTGGAATTTCATCATTAGTTATGAAAGCTACAGCTTGATCGAGTTCATTCTGGTCAGTAGATGTCCTGCTTATGCCACCTATAGCTTCATCAACGATTTTATTATAATTTAAATCTGACTCTTTCTCGCAAACCTGTTTATTTTGTTCTGTATCAAGAATTTGTAGGGGGTTTTCCAGTTGTGATTCTTGCCTCAATTCTATACATCTTTCCTTTGATAAAGTTCCCAGTTCCAATTCTGTGTCTTTATCATACGATAACCTACTTGATAACTTTGGCACGGCTGTTAGATTCATTCCATCTTTTTCAAGAAGCAAATTACTTTCTTCAGGAACAGACAATTTATGTTTGTTACTAGCACTTATCAGCTTTTCTTTAGATAAAATATGCTTATTATTATGTGTAATAAATTTTCTTTCCTCATCAGCACAAAAATTACTTGATGATGCTTGTTTATGTAAGTTTTCATTAGACTTTTTCAAAATTGGGATGTTTCTTTTTTGTTTTTCTGGCACTTCAACATTTTTATATGATAATTTATCACGGTTTTCATTTACTGGATTAGATTTCTCAAGTAAAATTACGCTTTCTTTTTCTCTATGTTTTTTGGAAGATTCTTGATTATCAAAATGTTTTTCAGATATTTTGGAGCTTGAAAAAGGACTTTCATATTTGCTAGTATTTCTATTGTTTGATGATTCATACGGGGACAAATGTTTACGAGATCCATCTTCCTGACAATCAGTTTTACTGCTTCTACTAGGTATATCTTTATGCTCACGTTTCTTTTTTGAATAATCTCTAAGTGTTGTCTCTTTCGAAAAAGACATTTCACTTTCATTCCTGTGATGGTGAGCAGAAGACCGACCATTGTTAACATTTGGTGACTGTCGGAAAGGTGATCTTCGATTTTCTAACTGTAGCCTACGAGCTTGTCTCTCAGAATATAGAGTTCTATAAGTATTTGGTCTACTTTGAAGACCTGATGGATGTTCATTTTTCCTTTTAAAAGATGAATTTGTTTTTAATGGAGAATTAAAGCCCACAACTTTTATATTTGGCCTACTTCTTCTAGGTCCCTTAGAACCCATTTCACTTTCATATCTTGTAATTAAATTTGAATAATTATTAATTTTAGAGTTATTCCACTTGGAAGGAATTTTCACTCCAGCTGGAATCATTGGGGGATTAGCACTTCTTTTCAGGCATGATTTCAGAGTTGAGTGACGAACAAGTAACTTTTCTTCTTGATGCTTTTCTACAGTCTTGTCATGAAGTGAAAAAGATTTATCAGTCTCATTGGATTTCAATTGATCAGAAACGTTGCTGGTGAAGGTTTCATGGTGAGGACTAAAGCCAGCAGAAAGTTTTCGTTTCTTTTCTGGTTGACCTGCAGTTTGATCACTTTTTTGTTCACAGTTTAATTTTTTCACAGGAGATTTTATTAAGCCTTCTTCATCAGATGATGATAAATGCACATCTTTCATTTGAACATGAGTAGAAGGAAGTAATGCTGCAGTTTCAGGTGCAGTTTCGGTAACTGAAGTGTTTTCTATAATAGTCTCAGTTCTTGGAGGAGACTTGATCAAACCTTCTTCATCTGAGGAATCTTTTATAGAAGTTGATGAAAGTTTTCTCTTTTGACTTACTTTTTTTGTTTCTTTCTTTTCAGGTGAAATTTTATTTACAAGAGTGTTCTCCTTGTTAGGAGATGTTACATACATCTCAGCTGGTGGAAGATTTCTTCTAGCAAGAAAAGTATCTACTGTGCATGAAGAACTAGACATAGGGTCAGGACTTACAGGCAAATCACTTTCACGATCTGGCAAAGCGCTTTTATAGAACTCTGCCATCGCTTTTGGCTTGCCTGAAGAACATTTTCTCACAGCACCAACATTAACTGGAGATAGTGAAGGCATTTCTTTGGGCTTTGAAGGCGAATCAAAACAAATAGCATTTTTCGGAGAATTCAGTTCAAGAGGTGCAGAGGAAACTGTTTCATTAATTTTTGTATTAGAGGTATTTCTAGTTAAAGGAGGCATTTCTTTAGGCCTTGAAGTTGAATCAAGACAAGCTACATTTGCTGGAGAATGCAGTTCAGGTAGGCAGGAAACCATCTTATTAATCTCTGAATCAGAGGGATTTCTAGATATTGAAGGTCTAGATATTTCTTTAGGCTTTAAAGTTGAATCAAAACAAACTGAATGTGCTGGAGAAGAAAAAGGTGAAAATGGAGAAAAGCTACCATCACATGGAGAAGCAACAGGAACTGGTCTTATCCTTTTTTTGGGAGGAGGCAACACTCGTTTTTTAACATTTGGTTTTATGGGATCATTACCTACACTGGATTGTGTGGAATTAATATTTGCCTCAGAATCAAGTGTTATGTCATTTCTGACTTTTGCATTGATTGTTGATTTCTCCTCACCTAGAATTTCTATAGATGCAAGTTTTAATGTTGCATTCTCAACAGGATTCACAGATGCAATTGTTTCTGAGGGAAAAAGATCATTCTCTAATGAAGTTTCATTAGCTGATACCTCAACTGAATTTCTAATCATAGTATCAGGCAATTTATCAATCTCAGTTAAAGGTTTTAAAGTCACTTCCTTCCTAGGAGAGTTTTGGACAGCATTCAGTCTAAGTTTATCACAAAGTTCATCAATGTTTCTGTTCTTCTTTATTGCTCCCAATGCATTTTGATTATTTTCAAATGAACTAGGATTGCAAACTTCCTTCTCTTTCTGAGGTGATGAGATGTACCACTTACCTTTCTGTCCATTTTTTTGCATCTTCCTCATGGGTGAGTTTTGGGATGTCCTACAATTACTTTTAGGAGGTGGAACAATTGTCTCTTCATTTGACAAAGGGTTACTATTAGTTTCATTAATATTTGCTTTCTCTTTTAATTTTTGAAATATGTCTGAATTTTCAGTCTTTGATTTTTTATTACACAATATCTGCTTCTCCTTCTCAGTGCAACTTTCTTTTGATGCTTTACAATTACTTTTTTCAGTTAGAGAATCAGGCTTTTTATTTTGTAAAAGATGCTCACTAGTTTCCCTAATTCTTGGCGAATTTGATTTTCGAGATACAGGTGAATTCTTCTTTTTTGACTTTTTAAGGCTAAAAGTTTTTTCTTTTGAAATGGAAGTTAATTTTTGATGATGTTTTTTCTTCTTAAGTTTTTCTTTTTGTTCTTTCTTTGATGATTTACTTTCAGTACTACACATCATTTGAGAAGCAACATTTTCATTCCCTATTTCACACATTTCCCTGTCTTCATCACTTTCTAGAACAATAGGACAACTTGGGGAATTTCCAGTCACTTCAGAAGAGCTACATGACTGAGTGGGTTTAACATTTTTTGTTTCCTTACTTTCTTTAGAAGTTTCTTGCTGAACATGATCTAACCTTTTTGACTTAACTCGATTTGAACCACTGCCTTTTCTAGAACTTTTATTTTCTTTGTTTGGAGAGACCAATTTTGAAATATTTGAAGGTGCCTCAGAATCTTCTATAGAATTAGACTTTTCAACTGCTGTCTTTGAAAGTATAGATGATTTAGCATTTAATGGAACAGCAGCAGACACTTCTGAATCTTTATTTGTCATTGGTTTAATCACACTTTCCATATTTGCAGAAGGAGGCATTTCTTTCACAATATTTTTAACTGTTTCCTTTTCAACATTTGATTTTTGTGGATTATTTTTTTTAAGAGGAGAAGATTTAGTTTCCTTTATTTTGAGAGTATCTTTCAATTTAGATGCAACAATGGCACTCAATGGTATATTATCAGATTCTGAATCACTACCAGATGAAGAATCTGGAAAATATTGGTCTCTCGGTAGTACCATTTTTTTACCAGAGGATGGACATTTTATTGGAGTTTTCTTAACTGGGGACAAACTTATTTCAGCTCTTTGGAACAAATCATATGCAGCTGATGAATCTTGCTTTTTACTTTTCACAGGTTTTGCCTGTAAAGCATCTTGCATAGCATTTAACACGACATTAGACATTGAAGAAGAAACAGCTTTATGTGCAGATAATTTTTCAATTGCGTTAGTGACCAAATTAGCAGTCACATCCACTTTTTCCTTTGTCAAGCGCTTGCTATATCCTTTCTTATGAGCACTATCACTTTCAGAAGACTTCAAAGGAGAACAACAAGGTGATTTACAAGATTTTTTTTGTTTCAAGCGTGGAGATGATCGCCTACCATCACCGTCAGCAGAATTTCGGCATTGTTTTGATATATTTCCTTCCTCAGTCTGAGGAGAAGAAAACTCAAGTGCCCTAATATGTGTAGAATTTAGTCTACCGCCCTTTTCAGCCAAAATTTTGGCAGATGAAATCACAGCTTTTAGTAATGGGCTTTGTATATTTTTGCCTTCAGTTATTGAAGTCAGCATTTCCATAGCAGACATAGATTCGTCTTTGTTAGGTGAAGGATCCGGAATAGAGAGAACTGGAATATTATCACAAATTTCATTCTCTGTTGAAAGAGCAGGATCTTTAGGCGGGGGAAACAATGGTCTTCGCTTCTTTTTGGGAGGCCTTCGTGCCCTCTTTTTACCATGTGAATCTTTAGCTGGTGACAGCTGGCCAGTGAATTTGGAGCTTTGTTTTTTTCCTGCCTTCCTGTTTGTCGGAGCAGTTTCTGTAAAAAAAAAAAAAAATGCAAATAATATTAATAAAAATCTTAACATAAATAGAAGTCATTGTGGGTATGTGGATATATATGTGGCTATGTTCCACATCTCCTCCTAAACCACAGGACAGATTTCAACCAAATTTTCCACACTTATTATTTAAGACAAGAGGAAGATACCCGTCAACTTTTCAAAGTCCAAAAGTTAATTAAACAGTCAATTAATTAGAAATTAACTGAAACCGCTTTTCTACAGTAACTTTACAAAAAAATATTTTTATACCATCTTAAAGTTCAAAATTTTACCCTTCCAATTCTGTGCAATTATTTCTTCAATTTTTATTAATCTTTCAAAATTTAATTAATTAAATTATTTAATTGAAGCAGACGATTTTGAATGAAATTTGATTCTCCATTGCTAAGTAACGGCAAGACTTTGATCTACTTTGCCTTTATATTTCCGATAATTGCATTTATTTTGTATTTCTTTTCTATTTATTATTTTCGTGCAATTATTTGTTTAATTTTAATAATTTTTTTCAAAATTTATTAATCAATGGCTGATGCAGTATATTTTTACCATTCATTATTGAAACGTGCAGAAGTCTGCCTAAGTGTGGAGTTGGCTTAAACATTATACTTGAAAAAAAATTTCATTTCGATTTTCTTGAAAATATTTAATTTTCAATACTTATTTTGGTTTTATAAAGACTTTCAAGGAAGTACCTCACATTTTGTGTTATTTTGGTATAATTTTATGAATTTGTAAACTTGGTTTAGAAATGACGATGAGATCTTTATATAAATAAAAGCCATTGTGACCACGTATGCGTGTGTGTATGTTTCACACTGGACCGATTCCAAGCAAACTTTGCTCACTTATTATTTAAGGCAAGTGAAAGATCACTTTTAACTTTTCAAAGCCCAAAAGTTAGTTAAAATTTCAGTTTATAAAAAAATTTTAAAAAATTCGGCAAAACTTATTTTACACATTATTAAATTATTAGTGATTATTAGCTCATTAAAGACACAAATTTCATTTCCATACACTTTGTTTCTCTCTTTTTAAAAATTTTTCAAACTGTATTATATACACAATTTGCAACAATATTTTTTTACTGTTGAAGAACAAGAATAATACGAAGAACTGCTGCCAGAATATGTTTAGCAGAATTCTGGAGGAACACTAAAAGAAAATTTTAAAAGTAGATGATTTAAAACGCCAATAAACAATTTATAATAGGAACAACTCTTGAGTTCGTTTATTTTCATACTTTCAATTAATGAAAAATATTCCTTAAAACCTTTCTTATATTTCAGTATTTGTTAAGAATCTTTGAAATATATGTATATAACAAATAATAATTTATAAAGAAAATTAGCTATCGGCACTTTTTAAAAATCATCCGATTCAATTGATATTTTCATTTTAATTAAAAAATGTTTCAGATCATAAAAGGATTTTGACTATTAAAATATTTTATAAAATAGTAGTTTTTACATTAAAAATATTAGACATGAAAGTATTTTAATCCGGAGCAATCCGGAGCAATGTCGGGCGTATTGGCTAGTATGTTATAAAATATAGCATTTTGCACTTAGTTTCACATAAGTAGATTTAACAGTTTTAAATCATTTTTAATGAAATTTCCATTAAACTAGAACTTGTCCAATCTACAAATTAAAATTTTGAGTCAAAACATCAAACTTATAGTTATATAAGTAAATGTTTGCAGGGAAAATGAGATAGAGTGAGTGGGTCATTTTTTATGGCACAAAGGCCAGGATTGGCCAAGCTGCACCAAACAATGATATAAAATCTATGCTTCTATAAAATAAGTTTTAAGTAAAATAATTTAAAAACTGAAAACAGAAATTCTTGAAGTATTTAAATGACATTAATAAATCCAATACCTGCAATGAATGCAAACAAATTGGGAAAATTAGATAGAATTCTAGAATAATTCCTTTGACATTTAAGGAATTATTCACAAGTCTAAAATTTGAAGAGAAATAAAAATGTAAGGATATTTAAAGATAAACTACTCTACTACAAAATTTTTCTAGTACATTAATACAAAAATAGTATCCCTATGTGCGTATGTATAAATTAATACAAAAATAGTATTCCTACATGCGTATGTATAAATTAATACAAAAATAGTATCCCTACATGTGTATGTATAAATTAATACAAAAATAATATCCCCACGTGCATATATATTTTAACCTTACATTTTCATGATTTTTTAAATTTATTACAGGGTGGCCATCGTTTTTGCTGTTTGAGTTTCCCTGACATTTCCAGGTTTTATAAAAAATTTCCCCGACTTTTTTCGGAGGTAGCCCATCAACCATAGAAAACAATCACCAGCACATTGGCCATACTATGTATTCATTCACCATACTAAGTTTTCATTCAAGCCAATATGGTTTGAAAAAAAAAGCAAAATGTTTGAAAAAAGAACATTTATTTAAAACTTTTAAACAGTAAGCCTTAAAATAATTAATACATCTTTAAAACGAACAGTTCTACTGTACCGAATTTTCCAGGCGTTTCGGATTAAAAATATAAACTCAATAAAAATATACGTTGCAAAATAAAACAGAAAAAGACAAAATGGAGAGAAAAAATGTAATAAAACTAATTTTTACTGATGTTTATAAATTAAAACACAGAAGCATAATCACAAGAATCAAATCGTTTGCAAAAGAAAAAAAAGTAACTTTTTTATTCCTACCAACTTCCTTCAATGCGGCACAAAAAGAACAATGTATAGAGAAATGTAAATAAAATAAAACATCAAAGACAAAAAAGAGAGAAAATGCAAGAATTTATAAACTATAATACCAGAAGTCGAGTGTATATGAAATAATGAAGAAAAAATAAAATTCGCAAAAACGGGAAAAAACCCCCCTGAATTTACCATTTAAAATTAAATAAAAAAAAATTTAATTTGAATTTTTAAAAAAAATTACTGCGGTGTCAACTCTCCTCTTGTGTTAATCCACCACTTTGCTAAATTTGGTCTCATAAGTCAAAGGTCTGGACATGCGTAAAGAACAAAAAAAAAAAAAAAAAAAGAACAATGCATACATAAAACTAAAAAAAATTGTTCTTTATATATATAGGTAACGGATGTCCCATACTTTGAAGATCCCAAAACTTATCAAATTGATCGGTATTCATAATGTCTTCCAACACTCAGAGAAAAAAAGCATACACAAAAATAAACAACAAAAAAATGCTGAAAGAAAATATTAGCACTAATTTTCCAATACTTCATAATTCAATGAAAGGTCTCCAGAAGCGGAAAAACAAACTAATTTTGGTATAACTCCTATCTGATATTAAATCATCATAAAGCAGGCAGTAGTGTGGGTGCTAACTTGTAGACAGATAAATTTACGATATCGTAAACTATCTAAATCTCCTTGACATGCAGCCAAATCCCAGTTCTTCTTCCACATCTGAGTGTGATTATACTCTAGATTTTCAACTCAAGAAGTATCATCTAATTTAACTACTAAAAGGAACGAGATTCTGTTCATATAGTCCATCCAGTCAACGAAGGTCCAAAATGGAGGTGAAAAACATTAACTCGTATAGTTTTGAAAATTGGTACACATGTTCGTGAGGGGCTTATTATGAACATACTAAAAGGGAGGGGATAAGTTTGCGGCGCCATCTTGGATTTCATCCCCCTTTTTTAATTTTCCCTAAACATCTCGAAAAATATTCAGTTTTCAAATTACAATTGATTTAACAAATTAAAGAGCGTAAAATTCCCTACAAATACATGCTTTTATTTTTCTTCAAGCTTTAATAGTTTCCCAGATAATGGATCTCATAGGTTGCTTCCATCCTTGATTTCATCCCCCTTTTTTAGTTTCTCTTAAATATCTCGAAATTTATTCAATTTTCAAATTATATGTAATCAGCAAATTAAAAAGCGTAAAATTCCCTACAAACAAATGCTTTTATTTTTTGTTTTAGCTTTAATAGTTTCCGAGATAATGGATTTCAAAATTTGCCATAATTCTTGAATTTTATCCCCCTTATTTTAGTTTTTTTTTTATATCTAGAAAACTATTTGATTTTCAAATTACATTAAATACAACAAATTAATGATCTCAAAATTCCCAACCAATGCATGCTTTTATTTACTTTCTAGCTTTAATAGTTTCAGAGATATTTAAGAAAAACTAAAAAAGGGGGGGGGGATAAAATCCAAGATGGTTGCAAATTTTGAAATCCATTATCGCAGAAACTATTAAAAAATAACGCAAATAAAAGCATGTGTTTGTAGGTAGTTTTATGCTCTTTAATTTGCTATTACAGGTTATTTGAAAATTGAATAGATTTCCGAGATATACAAGACGAACTAAAAAGGGGGATCAAATCCAAGATGGCGACAATTTTTGAGACCCATTATCTGGGTAACTTTTAAAGCTGGAACAAAAATAAAAGTATATATTTGTAGGGAATTCTACGTTCTTTAATTTGTTAAATCAATTGTAATTTGAAAACCTCAATAGTTTTGGCGATATTCAGGAAAAACTAAAAAAGAGGGGGGGGATGATAACCAAGATGGAGCCGTGAGCTCCCCCCCCCCCCCAGGACCGGGAACTTTAGTATGTTTATCAGAAGCCCCTCATGAACATGTGTACCAATTTTCAAAACTATGTGATTTAATGCTTTTTTTTCAAACCCTTTGTTGACTGGACTAATAGCCGAAATTTTGGTCCCTCAGAAGTTTAAATGTAAACACTTAATGTAATGAGAAATGCAAATGGCATCCGTTTTTGACTGTCAGTCAGTAAATAACTGATTTTTATGGTTGCCAATGGTATTTCATTCTATTTATAAAAAAAGATCAGCGAATTTTCGCGTCCAATAAGAATTATCAAAATAAAAAATTTCCAGTTTTAGAATAAATTTCCTTGACTTTTCCCTGCTTTTTCCCGGTCTCCGGAAATTCCCTGACTATTCCCGGTTTTCCAGGTTTCCCGGTCAGCTGGCCACCCTGTTATTATTCTTTAACCAGAGCTGCATATTTTTTTATAAATAAGAGTAAGGACTGCAGAAAATATAATTAAGAAAATTTGTTAATTCAATTTTTAGATAAAATAAAAAATTACTAATTGCTTAGTTACAATTTCTATATTGAAACTTATCTACATCAAGTCAAAAATATAATAATAATCTTTTATTAACTTATAATTAAATTATTCAAAATTAATTTTTTAAAGAGCCATAATTTAAGTTATGCTGAAAAGCATCATTGCACAGTGTGGTATAAATTGCAGCATCTCCACAGCCACAATGAATGAACTCCCACTGAATATATTGTTTTCATTACCTAAGTTATAAAAATTAAACTAACAATTTGAACCCATATAAATCTCAATTTTAATCAAAAATCTAGGTTTAATAAAAAGTTAACCAACTCGGAACTGATTTTCCACCTAAGTTTGCACGTAAAACCAGGCTGATCACACTTTGTATGGTTAAATTTTCAAAAATTTCCTTATATGGTACTCCTCACTGCCTTATATTGAATGAACTAAAGTTACACAAGAAGATTATTTTTTTAAATACTTATAAAACCATTTTTTGTCAGAAACAATTAGATAATACTTACCAGATGTTACTGTTACAAATTTCCCAACATTGTCCGCAAGGAAAGACTTTGATGGGCTATAATCATGAGGTATTTTTATAGGAGATGAATTTATAATAGGGGATTGAGCTACATTTTCAGCTGACACTGTTTGAATGGGAATAATGACATCATTAGTTAAATTATTATTTGTCCAATTTGTAGCATGTTTGTTACACGGTTGCTGAACTACAATTATTTTGGATTGGAAGCCATCTAATGGTTGCACAGGGAAGCCAGGAGTTGGTGAGTAAGAAAACTGTAAAACAGGGGAGGGCTGAAAATTAGAATTTAAAATGAAGCTTTGATTTTGAACTGCTGGCAGAATAGGGATATTTCTGTTACTTGGAATAAATGGCATTGTACTGTTTGTTAGAGATGAAGATGGATAACAAATAATTGTTTGAGTAGTTGGAATTGATTGATTAATACTACTTGCAGCTTGTGATACAGCGATTTGAGTTCCAACTTGAAGAGGTGTTCCAATAGACACCGTCTTCAAAGTACTTGCATCATCAAGCCTTGTCATATTTTCCGCCACAGAAGCAGAAACAAGAGTGGAGCTCTCATTTACAATAGACGCTGCAGATTGCACATCATTATCATTGTTAAGAATATCACCAGTTTGCTGAAAGTTGCAGCTTTGCAACGGTGTTTCAGAATCTGGTTGTATAATTGACATGCAGGAGCTCAACACATCTTTTGAACCAGATTCCTGAGTTAAGTTTGATTTATCATTATCTACTTGCATCGGTTCAGGAACTTCATTAGTAGTTGTTGGTGTACTCTGGTTAGCAGCTGATTCACTGCTAAGAGGAAAAACCTGGGATGAAGCTGGCAGCTGTGAAGATGTTTCATTTATAGAATTATGCTCATTATTTTTCTCTTGTGCACTATCATGCTTCATTGCAGAATCTGCTTCATCTTTTGAAGACAATAATTCAATAACCAGAGCTTGCTCAGATTCATCTTTATTTGTTTGAGTACCTTCAGTTATTGAAAAAACTGCCTCAGTTTCTGCAGCAGATTCTTGAATGTTTAAGTCATCACAATCTCTGCTATCTGAAAAGATAAGCAAAACATAAAAATCAAATAAGGACAGCTATTTCACTTCTTTAATATTTAAAGATGATAGTAAAATTATAAAGCAATTAAACCAAAAAGAGATAATTTAAACTTCTGAAACAATTCTTAAAACTGAAAATGTTAAGAATGTTCAGTACTAGCACACTATACCATTGTTATTTGATAAATAAGATTATTACTGAATATGAAATAACTAGAAGATTTGGATCCATCTATGACAGGCTCTTAGCCCTCCAAACATATATCATATCCCATTTTCACAGATTTACTAACGAAAGCTATAGTAGAAAATCTCATTTACATTGGCAGAGTGCTTAAGAAATTAAAGTAAAACATGAAAAACAGAACTGATGAATCAATTGACACTAGCCTTCATTTAATAATAGCCTTACTTTTAACAATTACTTTCGTTTTGTCCGAGTAAAAGTATGGCAAAATCCACTAATAGAAAAAAAATGCATCACCAAATACAAAATAAATAAATACTGAAAGAAAATAATAAAAAAGAAATAAAACTGCAAACACAGCTCAATTTATATATAAAAAACGCCATGAATCAATTGCCACGAACTTTCGTTTTCATAAATAACTTTACTGATGCAAGAAGAAATGAAACAGATGAAGTCATTTTATTGAAATTTATTCCAATGCAGCAGAAATAAAAAAAATAAATAAACTGTCCAAGTTCTTTAACACCATAATAGAAATCAGATTTGTGTGTTTGTTAATGACAGAAAGCAAAGGGGTGTGTTTATTTATAGGCTTAGGTAGATGGTCTGAGTCTGTTTGGCACGTAGCAAAACCACGTGACAGCATTACTGGATCAGTGAGAGACAGATCTGGGCTATTATATTAGTATTGTTGAATAATAAATCACAATTAGTACATACGATTACTTGGATTATCAATTATACAATTTTACTTGACATTAATTAATCAAAATATGTGTAAAGATATGTATTTCTAAGACAATTAAGTATACAGAAAAGTTTTATTGTATTTTTTATCTTAGAAACTTGATAATATACGAGCAGGGAATAACAATGAGTGTCTTTTTAATTAATTATAACTTTTTGCATAAAAATTGAAGATACTTATTTGATCACAGCTAATTTCATTTAAGTTCAAACATTTTTCTTGAACATCCTGATTTCATCACTGGTGAATCAAGGCTTATATCAAATGCTTATTGTTGTTAAGCAGCAACTAGGTAAATGATTCTTTCTTGATAAATATGAATTAGCAGTTTGAAAAAGGGAACAAACGCAACACACTGTAACACATGCAAAACATGTGCTATCATACAGATGCTCATTGTTAGATGTAAAAACGGAACAGAAATGTAGGTTTGGTTTAAAAAACAATAAGTAAGAAAAATAAGTTATAATTTAGTAATATGGGTTATAAGTATTAATAATTATTAAGTTTATTTTCCCAAGAAAACAGTTTTAAGGTTTGTTCCCTTCTTCTAAGTGTCAATTCATATGTAGAGTGTAGTTTCTTTCTGATGCTCAAAAACAAAATATACCAGTTTTACACCTATATCTTTAGAAGCAATACATTTTAAAATCAATAATATAAAGCAAATCAATGTACTTACTACCAAAGAGAGAAAGTATGTCATTAAATAATGAATCTGTTTCAGCTCTGGCTATAATATTTTGTATCATTACATCAGAATTTTGTATATCCTGAAAAAAAATTTAAAAAAATAAGTTGTATATTTAGTACATTCAATCTTACAAAAAAGTTTTAAATTAACTGAATTCTGATAATAATTCAACCAATTGACAATTGGCACTCTGAGAAGACCTATGATTTTTGAAAGATGCCTTCAAATTTTTGGACAAAGAAATTCACTTTATATAAAAAGATTAAATTTAGCTTCACAAGATTACAACTGACTTGCTTCTTTCACATAAAAAGCTAAACATTCAAATAGTAAAAATCTGTAAATCATACTAAAGAAACTATTTCACACTGTGAAATGAAAGTTCAAACTAGTTCACATCCAATTTAACTCAATGATGATGAAACCTTTCTACCCTATTCTATTTTATAAATAGATTTTTAAAAAAGGTTTTTTTTTAAACAATTAATAATATATTTCCCCTTATTTTATTTCGTTACTGAGAAAATGTGTTGTATTAATCCATATTTCTTTTCCTAAAACTTCCCCAATTTCTCTAATTATATGATGATTTCTACTGAAAAAGCACATTTTACAATAATGTAAATAAATGCAGAAAGCCTGATTGATTTATATAAAATACAAATTTAAGCAAATAAAACTTTCCCTTAACTGATGATTTTTTATTCTGTACTAGCCGAGATACCAGGCATTGTTTGGGATGAAAATACTTTCATGTCTAATAACTTTAATGTAAAAATTAATTTTACATCTTAATAATTAATTTTATATATTAAAACTTCCCATTATCTGCAACCTTTTTTTATAAAAATTGAAACCAGTAAAGAACCAACTAATAAAATATGGATCTTCTTTTTAAAAATTTCAACACTCTCTTCAGAATAAACTAAGTTTTAAAAACATTTCAACAAGTTAAAAGTAAACACAGAAAAATATTTATAATCAGAAAATAATTCTAAAAAAAGTCAATGAACAAAATGCTTTATACAAAAAGAATAAAAATGAAAGCCAACTAAAGTAATATTCGCAGGCTGAAAGAGGAAGGTTGAGGTCCTTGTTGAAAAACAGTAAAACCCAGTGTGCTCAGACTGATTTATTACTTGAGAAATTAATAAAAATATACTATTTAATTAATTGCCATGAAACCTTCCTCTAATACAGTAAAACTTCATAATACAGTAAAACCTGTTTAAAACGAACACTGCAAGAGACGGAATCCTGCCTTAAACGGAAAAAATATTTGGTCCCATCAGAAATCCTCATATACTATTTAACCCTCTATAAAACGGAATCCTGTCTAAAGTGGAACATTTTTCTAGTCCCTTTAGATTCTGTTTAGTACAGGTTTTACTGTATTTGTGATAAAAATTTGAAGAAAATCTATTAAGTAACACATGGAACTATGTTAAATCCAGCTACTTTGTATAGCTGGATTTAAACGTATCAGCTATACAGAACACCGAAGCTTTCGCCTTCTTGAAAAAAGAAAGTATCCTTCGGAGGGTCAAATCTCAGACTTATAAACTCAGTATGCGCTACTTTACCAACTGAACCAGAGGGAATGCAATTGACTGAATAAAACGAAATTATTAAAAAAGAAAATAGGTTATTTTATAAATTAAATATTTCAGCTCACTACAAATAGTGATATCCAATAACAAACAAAAAAGAATGTTTCCTAATTCAGGAAGATATATATGAATTTCACTATAACAATAAAGTAAACAGTCAATAAGCATTATTTTCTTGTTATAGCAGTTTCCGAGTTTACTTGGCGAAGTTTGGATTATGCCAAGCAGATCAAAGCCATGATGAAGTTTTGGTAAGATTTGACAGTTGTTTACAGTGCTGCTATAAAAAGGAAGTACCAAATAATTGTATTCATTTCAAAATTATAGAAAAACATAAATACAAATAAAATATTTCTTGAATAAAAAAACAAAAGATAAACAAATATTTAAATAGAATGATTGACAAAAATTATTATTCAAAGATAAGTTTAAGTTATATTTTAACTGTTTGCAACTGGTAAAGATATGATAGGAAAGTCTGTTACAATTCATTCATTTTAAGCTATCTAATGTAATCTTGATTTCATGCACCATTTTTGTAAAAAGCACCAAAATTTCCCACATAATATAGAAGTTGATTTTAAATGCCTTTCACAAGAAAAGTTTTTGATCATTCAATTATTCTACTATTGAATAGTTATTAAATTTCAGAATCCGTTCTTCCCATATTTCATTAACACATGCATATTAACTTTAAAATCATTAACAGTATAGACATTATATAAAAGATTTTACTATTCTATTTTGTGTTATTACTTCGATTAGTAATGCAGCTTTTTTTAAAGGTAAATTAAATTTACAGTTATGTAATAGTTCAGTCACAATGGATTTATATCTAGATTGCATTAATCATGGACAGATTTCAATAAAATGTTTGATTGATTTGATCAAAATATTGATTTTTTTTTTTTTTTAAATTCTAAACGAACCAACTGGAATGGCTAGATTTTTTTTTAAATTGGATATTCCAAGTTAGTGGTAGTAGTAAGCTATCAAGATATCAGAAAAAATATTATTGTGCACTTTTGAAATGTCCAAATATAAAAAGATCCCCCCCCCCCACCTAATTCTTACAATGCAAATGAAACAAAATCTGCCATAGTTATTCAAGAATTATAAATCAGAATATCGATTTTTGACTTGAAAACTATATTTCTTGAGTACCTTCTCAGGCATTGTATGCATTAAAGCAGGATACTGAATTAAGTTTTATGAAATGAAGAATATTCCACAGTATTTTTTAAATGTAACAATCTGTTTTATATTTTAATGCAGGGGTTCTCAACCTTTTTCCCCTCACGTACCCCTTGATAGTTTTTTCATTTTCGCGTACCCCTTACTGTCATAACCCCACACACACACACACACACAATCATCCGTCTATGCAAAGAAGTTTTAATCAATAATGTTAAGGTCTTAACAATGGTGTAGTCGCAAAATAATCACTACCGGAATGTTCTAAAGATAGTGACAGAATGCTCTAACCTGGGTGACAAAAATCGTGCTGTTTTAAGGACATTTTCACTATTTCGTTCTCATTTATTTCTCTTGGAAAAAAAGCAGTGCCGGAATGCCATTCCGGCTTTACTACACCCTTGGGGCTTAGGTAAGCTTAAGAGTCAAATAACACGAATTAATGGCATTTGCAAGACTTATTTTTTAAATTATATATTTTATTCCAATTTTAAAATAGTAATAGTTAAACAACAAAACAAATAAAAACAGTATTGTAATAATTTCATACTAACTTATAAGGTTAGCTAAAAATTACGCTTCGTAATAATCAGTTATTCAAGTGCATGAAATTTCAATGCAATCGTTGAGCTTGATTCGGAGCCGAGTTTTATAAAATTGTGTCCAAATGAAGAAAGATATAATCTCATGTTTGGAGCCACATTAAGCTTAGTTTGATATTTATTCTTAATATATTTATAAGACGAGAATGCTCTTTCACAAGTTCTGTGTTCATGGTGTTAAATATTTTATTGCTTTAACACCGAGTTCTTGGTGCTCTTCTTTCACTGCTACCCAGAAGTCAATCAAATTTCTTGTTTTTAAATTCAGATTCTTTTGAAGAATCATTGGAAAGTTCAATTAATTTTTCTTCTTCAGAAATTGTCAATTTTTCAGCTTTTTGAAAAAACGCTTTGTTGAATGGATTTAAAATCCACATATCTGCATCACTGGGGTTCGGAAAATATTGTCTGAATGACAACTTAAGTCCTTTTAAATGTGCTATTATACTAGTTTTTACTTATTTTGTTAATTTAAGTTCGTTCTCAGATAAAAAAAAAACTGTGAAGTGTCTCAAAAACTTCATATTGTTTTTTTTTTGTTTTTTTTTAATGCAGGATTCCCAAAGATTCAGCTTCTTAATCATAGACTCGGTTTCGTCAGTTACCTTAAAAACGGTTATGGAATGGTTCTGCAATCCTAAATTAAGTTTATTTATTTCTGAAAAAAATGTCAGATAAGTACTCAAGCTACTGCAACCATTCACTTTCATAAAATTTTGATTTCAACAAAAGAGGGTGGTCTTCAAAAAACATATGAACTTCCATGTCTCGGTTCAAACAATCTTGCGAGTATATTTCCTCCCAAAAGCCATCTTACTTCTGGGTGCAAAAGTAACGTAGTATGTAGGCTGCCCATGTCTCCACACAAAGATTTGAACAATCGAGTGTTAGTTGAATTAGCTGATAAATGCCGCATTAGTAAAGATGTTTTCATGCTGCCTTTTTATAACATCTCTCCAAAAACAACGCAGAGTGGTTTTGGACAATCTTCATCACCTGTGACGGAAAATCCATATTTTAAGTATTCGCTAGAATATTTTCTCTTCTTCGGAGGTGCACCAATGTTTTGAGTTTTTTTTTAAACAAAATCAATTTTATTTCTTACCTGAACAGGCCAATCAGGCGGCCTTTCCACTTCACGGTTATCATCTTGGTGATCCACAGTTATCTCCATAGCTGCCAAATTGGTGGTTCGAATTTCAGTTCTAGATGCCGATCTCCAGTTTTCAACCACTTGCCCATTTTGAGAAATCAAACAATATCTAACTGAAGTCACTCTAAAGATAAGCACTTCAAATTGAGCAAGCATAGCCTACAAACACCAATTTTGTGCCACAAACCAAACCAATCAAATTGAGCAGCCATAAAAACTCAAAGCTTGATTTATAAGAACAGTCGTTATTCATTATGCATCCCAATCGAGCAATTAATGATGTCTGCGTTTCATCATGCTTTTAATAAAAACGTCGAAACAAGAATCTTTGAGAGGATTCCGGATTGTTCTCAATAAGCCTTAACTAGAAGAACAAAAATAAAAAGCTTACCAAACTGGCTCCTAGTGAAGCTACAGCTTTTGCGAACACTCATGATTCATGTATAATCGGTGCTGGTGAAGACAAAATATCAATCATTTACCAGTTTTTCTTTTTTATTTTGAGTGTAGGTTAGTCTAGCACAACTTTCACTTTTACTTTTCACACGAACTTAGGAAAACCACAGAGAAAAAGAAAAACAAAATACTGTAACTTTTTTAGTCCTTTATATTTTCTTGTGCCCGCCATTACCGATTTTGATTTTGCGTACCCCTAACTGGTCCTTCGCGTACCCCTAGGGGTACGCATACCACAGGTTGAGAACCTCTGTTTTAATGTGAAACAAAATAAATATTTAAATTCTTATTTTCATGATTGGAAAATATTCAGTCCCTCTTTTAGATTAGTGAAAAAAAAATTTGAGAAAGAAACAAGATTTTATTAGAAAATTTTTGGCAGAAAATAGTCAGATTAGTTTCATGATTAGAAATCACTTCTGCAGATGAATAAATTTGTCCCTGGGGGGGGCGGGAATTAAGAATGAATTGACCGCAATTAATCTAAATAATCAATTAACTAACTTAAACAATTAAGCCTCTTTCGACCAATGTCAACCGTTCAATACTTTGGCTCTACAGTAAAATTTTAGATGCACGCTGGAAGGACTAATTCAAATTTGCAGACTGTACAGGGTGATCCACAGGGAAATTGATGTTTTTTTTTTAAAAAAAGAAGCTTTATTCCAATATTTGTTAATAAAAAATAGTTTATTAAGACAGAAATAATCAAGCATGCCACTTTTAAATACTTAGACTGTGGAAAATAATGTCATCCAAGTGATGGCCATTCTTGTGAACACACATGTGGAGATTCCTAAAAGCTTGCCTCTACTTTTCCCAGCATTTTTTTCAATTCTATGAAACATAAAAATCTTGACTCCTTAAAAGCATGTGAGGTTTTCTTTCATGCACATGTGATTTTAAGCAACCCTCAAAGATAAGGATCTTAATGAGAAAGGTACAAAGACCAAGGAAAACACAAAAGTGAAAATTGATTGAGGAATTCAGATGAAACAACATTCTATGGATATTCTGGCTCCATTGTGATAAAACTACACATTCCTTCTGTTCATGCCTAGTTCATGAAGTTATGGTTCGAAAAAGATTTCTAAAATCTTTACATAACAATCTTAATTAATGGTTACTATGTCAACATCTTTGGGGAGAAAAACAAAACAAAACAAAAAAAAAACCACGAAACTACTGCAAGCTTTGCAATATCATACTATTATTTGGGGCTGCATAGTGGTTTCTGGTATAATGAACAGTAGGGTGTACCAGGAAAAACGATTTTTGAAATTCAAAAATACTATGTCCATAAAAAGTTGTCACTATGGTCACATATTTACCAAAAAAAATTTTAGTCAAATTGAAAAAAATTTAGGTTTACCGGAATGGGCCTAAAATTTGGAATTTTTTGTCAAAAACGTACATTTTAAATTAAAAAAAAAAACACGAAGACAAAAATTTGCTCTCTATTGAAGTACAAAAATGTGAAGTTTAGTTTGTTAATTAACATAAAAAAAAATATTATACCTGTCATGTAAAATTTAGGTATCCCAGAATCTATGTGAAAACCTTAAATTTTCTGCCAAATATGCAAATTTTTCAATTTTCAACACATCCTTAAGTTAATAAGAATTCTTTTATTTATAGTCTATATATAGCAGTAAAGCTTTATGAAATAGCAAAAATATCATTAGGCGAAATCGCAAATACCTTAAAACCCTGGTTAATCGAAACCCAGGTTATTCTAAATGCTTTGGAAATCGCAAATCCAGAAAACACGAACCGTACTGCACGGAAATAATCGCGAAGGCAAGACTTTTTTGCAATGATATCCCCACTTTTTTTCTTTTAAGCCTTCCCAAGAAGGTTGAGTGATTAATTTTAGAATGCTCGAATTAATATTAATGGGTATTAACAATATTAATTACGAGACTGTTTACCTATGCGCCCGAACTCGACGATAAAAATATTGCTCCCGACAGAGGGTTAACTATGATAAAGAACATAAGTGTAGTCTACAAAGAGAGTTTTGAATTCGTCTTACACTTAAAACATTCAGAATTATATAATGCAATTGGATACATGATAGTAATAGACATTCATGGCTTAACCGAAAAAATCGTTATCCGAAACGACTCCCCTTCCTTAGTTTGGTTAACCAGAGTTGTACTGTAACCATACTCATGTGTCGAGTCATGTGGCTTCAGCTAGAGAATATGACCGTAGAGTCATTTCCAGTAGAGCAGAAGCTCAACTAGCAAGTGCTGTTTGCAGGATTTAAATGTTGTAAGCCAGAAAATCAGCAGCAGTAATAAATAAATCAAAAGTTTTTCGTGAAAGTATAAAATATCGAAAATATTCAAACAGAACGTCGTAAAAAATTGCACTCTATTTTTATCTTCAAAATATGAAACAATAAGTAAAGAAATTGTAAGCAGTAAATCTGACAGGACAATTGAACAAGAAGAACCATATGTTTGGTTGAGGAACCAGATTGACATATTTTTGACAAGTAACCCCAGATAATGACTCTGGGAAAGATATCAATACTAAGATTTATGGAAAGAGACTGCATAGATGAAAAAAGTATTAAAGCTTTTGGCTTTGATGGTACTGAAACAGATACTGGGGCCGCCAATGGATCAATCGAATTGTTCAAAAATGCTTTAAAACATCCATTAGAAGAAGTGGTTTGTTTGTTTCATTTATTTTTAGAAAATGGTCTTAAGACTCAATCAACTCTACAGAGAAATGCTTTTATGGTATTATTTGTAGGCTACACCTATGTTCTTTATCAAAGTTAACCCTCCATCGGGAGCAATATTCGTACTGGTGAGTTGGGGCCCAATGCTCCTGATAGGCATAGGTAAATAATCTTGTAATTAATATTGTTAATACCCATTAATATTAATTTGAGATTTTTCTAAAATTAATCACTCACCTTCTTGGGAAGGCTTAAAAGAAAAAAAGTGGGGATATCATTGCAAAAAAGTCTTGCCTTCGCGATTATTTCCATGCAGTACGGTACATGTTTTCTGGATTTGCGATTTCAGAAGAATTTAGAATAACCCGGGTTTCGATTAACAGGGGTTTTACGGTATTTGCGATTTCACCTAATGATATTTTCGCTATTTCATAAAGCTTTACTGCTATATAGACTATAAATAAAAGAATTGTTATTAACTTAAGAATGGGTTGAAAATTGAAAAATTTGCATATTTGGCAGAAAAATTAAGGTTTTCATGTAGATTCCAGGATACCTAAATTTTACATGACAGATATAATATTTTTTTTTACTGTTAATTAACAAACTAAACATCACATTTTTGTACTTAAATAGAGAGCAAATTTTTGTTTTCGTGTTTTTTTTAAAAATTGAAAATGTACAATTTTAACAAAAATTCCAAACTTCAGGCCCATTCCGGCAGACCTAAATATCTTTCAATTTGACTAAAACTTTTTTTTGGTAAATATGTGATCATGGTGACAACTTTTTATCGACTTAGAATTTTCAATTTCAAAAAATCATTTTTCGTGACACACCCTAATGCACAGGGATTTTCTAAGACCAAAATCTTAAAGTTCCTTTGTTTATTCACTCATTCAAAATAAAATGAGCTTTACAGCTCACAGTGACTATCATATCTTTGTTTCCTTCAAACATGTCAAGCAAAAATATTAGGCATGTGGGTGGCCCTTTGATTTAAAAGAAAAACCATCATCGACTTGAGTGTATCAAACTGCAAGTCCTAGTGCAAAATTTATCTCACAATGTTCTTATCCATTCTCAGTTAAGAAACCTGCAGCATAGAAGCACAAATGGCACTTTGCAGAATGGCCCTCATCACCATATCATCAATATGCAGCATACATGCTAACAGAAAAAAGTCATGTGTCTTTGCTTTCATCATTGAACTATTCATTGGAAGTGCAGCTGCTTAGAGAAAGGCGTTGTGGGTGGGGATCTCACCACTATGTGGGATGAAGAAGCGTGAACTGAAAAGCCATATCATTTTAACCAACAACTCATAGATTTCACATACTCAAATCCAGTGATTTTGAGTATACAGAGGAATGATTGATACTACTGCAAGTGTCTCTTTCCTCTTTCTGGTCAAGTATTTCTCATTCCAAAAACATGTTTCCCATAGACCATCCTGCATTACGAACCATTTAGAAACATGAATATAATCATTTTATATACTTCTAAAAAGTTTGGATTAAAACTTGAAGTTGAAAAAAGTAACTCAGATTGCTTAAAAGTCAAAGTAACCAAAGTAAGTTTGCCAAAGTAACAAACATTCTAAACTAATTTTCACCTGCAAAGTTGGGAAGCTAGCAGAGTTTGAAGCCTCTGGATCTTCAGAAATGACTTTATTGATATTGTCCGCAAGTCTTTGAGTAAAAGGTTGATTTGCCATAAGCTCTTCAATGATTGTCTCCTTTTAAAATGCAATACAAAATATAAATGACTAATGAGTGAAAAAAATATTACCAGAAATATAATACCAAAAAATTCACCAATAAAAATATTACACACTACCAAAAGTAAAAATAAATGTATACAGAGTATATAAGCATGGCAACTGATGTTAAAAAGCATCATTAACCGTTAAAAGTTTTATGTCTTGTGTACATTGGCAAACAGTTATTGAAAAAAAAAAAACATTTTGCAAAGTCAACTATTAATCTTTAAAAAAAAAACTAACAAGTAAATTCGTTACAAATATGGTGATTACAGAATTAGAAAGTATCACCCCTTTTATTTAAGACTATCCACCTTCGGTGACCAGCTGGTTCACCCATATTAGAACTTATAACTTAAAATGATTCAGTTATATCAATAAAATGCACATATGTAAGAATTTTGAAATAGTTGTTATTGTTGTATTTAATGTTAATATTTTTTTATTAAAGCTATTTATCAGAAGAAGTAATTTCCGCTTTAAATTTTTAAACATAATAAACTGTAAAAAAAAATTGAAAACTCAAAACAAATTACTATCATACATCAAATAAAATGTCATGAAAAAAATTATATTTAGTTGATTTTTTTAGATGAAACAATTAGTTCCAAAATCAAAAATGAAATAAAAATGCATTCGAAATGAAATGGTACAAAATGATCATCTTTAGATGCATAAATTCAAAGTTCTAAGTTTCCAGTTCATAAATGAAATTTAAAGTTAAGAGAACAGTAAATGAATGTAGTTATTAGCTGCTACTTCTCAAATATTTATTTGAAATTGTTGCTACAATTTGAAATGCACTTTAATTCTAACAAAAATGGTACAAGAATAAAAAAGAAATTTTTTGAAATAAAAATTGTAATCAACTCTAATTTGAGCCAATATTAGACAGTTTTTAAAACATTATCAATCATGTGCAATATTCATTTATAATTTGATATTTCATGATCTGTTTTGCTCTGATTGTGGTATTTTAATTGAGTTTGTTGAAGGATTGGTAAAGTATGTATAATTTGCGGAATTGTATCAAGAATAAAAGTTTGACACAATTCCGCAAAAAAAGTGGCATAGCATTAAGTTTAATATCACAGAAAAGGTCACTTTCTACATTTCAAAATGGATTTAAAGTGGTTTATGCATAAAATGGGTTTAAAATGTTTAAAAATTGTAAAAGATAAGCATTTAAAATTTAGAGAGAAATAAAAAAAAAAAAACTTTTCACGGTAGAGAACAGGGAATCTCGCTAGCTAAAGCCAACCGCAGTACCAGGAGAAGTGCTTCCATGCCATCCCGAAGAAGGGGGGCAACCTTTGTCTTGCACCCTCCAAGAGGGAACAATGTTTCCGTGACCTTATCCGTGAGGAGTGTTGTCCATTCTGTGACCTTCAATGATTTGCAAGCAGCAGATGATGTTTTCAAAGATATTTTAAAATTCTCCGAAATAATATACAGAGTTCAAACTAACAACATTAGGAAGATGAAAATTCGCACTTTAAAATGGTATAAAAATAATTTTCGTCTGATAATTACTTCGAAGTTATTCTTGAAAAAATGGCCTAAATCGGCCAAAATTTTCCTAATTTTTAAATTAAAATTTGAATAAAAAATTGAAAAAAATGGCCCTGAGGTGCACATTCCCACCCTCCAAAGTATACCTGTACCGAATTTGGTAGCTCTAGTTTCAAAGGTCTGCTATGTAGACAGCCAACAGACAGACATACAAACATTCATCTTTATTATTAGTAGAGATTTTTTTTTATTATATTAGTTAATAAATAAGAGAAATATAATACTTTCCCCATTATTTCATTCGAAGAACATAAAAAAATTCTAAATAATACTTAAAGAATAATGAAAATATTATTCTTTAAGCATTATTATTTTGATGTTATTTCTTAAGCTTATTTCTATGGACAAGCCTATTAATAAAGTGGTTTTCTCAAATTAGATAATCAAAAATATTTTTATACATCAAAACACTTAAACAGATGATTATGTTTCAATTATTATCTAAGAAAAAAAATTTTATATTATCCAAGAAAAAACGAATTTAAAAACTAATCATAACTTGTCCAGAGAAAGGACTGTCTGTGACTATATATACAGTTTGGAGCTTTTAAACAACACATAAATTCTAAATACGATACTTATTTTACATTTTATTTTTAACCATAACAGGATCACAATATGTTTTATGGATTTTCAACTTATTGCTACTATATCAAGGTCCTCAATGACTTTAACCAGCTACACAGCCTTTTTACAGGAGTCCAAAAAATAAATTGTTCGCTCAAAAACTATAACACAATGAGAAAAGAAATGATGCAAAACTTTGTATGAGGCACATGTGACAAAAATGTTTCCTACATAGCAAAAATACAGATTTCAATCACACCAGAATATCAATAAGAAATCATAAAAGTTTGTAGAGGGATAACTTTTCACGAACCTGAAGACTAAAATTAATTTGACAAATGATATTTAAACTACACTGAAACCTTTAGAACTCAATATTGGTTCACTGTATGCACATATCAAAAAAAATTTAATTGTTATATTATCTTCAAACTACATTTTGATAAATATATACTCAGAATATGTCTTACAGCAATATAATTTCTTTCTACATAATAAAACTTAGTTGTAAAATGTTTTGGACTCTATACCACTCATGCAGACTTATTCTATTGTAAATATTCTTTAGAAAGCCATAAGTTTTATATAATAATAAAAGGGTGCATTACCACATTCTCATGGATAGAAACAAAATTGCTGTCATTTGAACTAATCTGCTTAGGATGAGGAGATTCACTTAATAGTCTTCTTCTTGGAATGGTACTGAAAATACAAAATACCTTATTATTGGATTCTCTAAAAGTGTACAGAAAACAAAAAGAATTAATTAAATAATAAACACTTCTAAAACAAATATCACGTTTTTTTAAGATACACTCTATGAAATCAATTCATGATTATGTGACACATGGAAAGTGGATCATACCAATTTAATTATGGAAACCTTTGAACATCTTGCAGAACAATAAAAGATGCGACTGATACTGAATTAGTTATGTAGGTTCATTTGTTAAATATTTATGTGGTAAACTATTTTTAAGATAAAGGAGCAGTTGAAATGTTATTTATATCAAAATTTTGATTTCAGTTCTGTCAGTCAAAAACAAATTCATCTGTAGCATTTAAAGAGATTGCAGTAGAACCATATTACCAGTCAGTATGGGAGAAGAAAAAAAGGATGTAGGTTATAAGATTTTGAAAATGTAGTTGAAAAACTAAAGATTACCTAAATTACAGATACATTAACAAGCTTTCAGCTCACACATATGAAGTAATTAAAAGGTCAAAAGAGAAAAAGAAGAAATAAATAAATAAGTATAGACATAAATTTCTGGCTTAAAAATAAATAATTTAGAAGTTTGCTATAAATAGAACGAAAAGATAACAATTACAAATCAGATACTGATAAAATCACAAGAAAATTACATTACTGAAATCTTTTGCACTAAGCATGAACAACTGTGCATAGTTCAACTGCTGAAAGATTTTTTAGGTATTCTAAAAGAAATAAAATAGCTTGATTTATGGAAAGGTAAAAAGCACTTTCAAGGAACAATAGGCTTCTCAATGAAATCCAATTACTTTTTGGAGTTCTAAGTGTTAAGACCTGGAACTCCAAACAGTAAACCCTTGGAACTGAAAATTCAATTAGAACTGAGGAAGTTTTTTTTTTTTTTTTTTAAACATACTTACTATTTACCTTAAACACATAGTCTAAATACCCCAAGGATTCAGTAGAGTGATTTCATTTTTATGCAAGTATTCATGAGATAATCAAATCTTCAAAGGTATGCACTAGCACAGGGCTTCTCAAGTTGTGCATGAAAACATTAAAAGATGTCACAAAAATAAGAAAGTACTTTAAAAAATTTGATTTCAAGACACGATATCCTTAGTCAAACTATTAAAAGGAAAATCAAGTTTTCTTTAAATCTAAAAATTTTTTTCTTAGGTTTTGTCCCACATTTTCCAACTTCAGATATGGCACAGGCTTGGAACAAAAAAACCTGAATTTCATAAATAATGACTCATGCCAAACATAAATACCGAGAAGTAAAATAAGTATGATTAATTGAACAATAAAATAAATATATTTATACAAAAAGTGCTTGAGATTTTAAAAATATTTTAGAATTATTATATAAAAGAAAATTCAGAATGATAAAATCCGATGCCGAAAAAGCTGAAATCCGCGTTTCTGCAGAAATGTGTCATGTCTGCAACTTGCATGCAGAGATCAATGTGGTCAAGTCTATATTACAATCTGCAGAATTGCAAATTAACACGCTGCTACAAACTTTTAGTTCTTGCGCATAATTCTTCTATGTTATTTGTGGCAACATTTAAATGGCTTTTTGACAAACTAGCTCCACTTTCCCAAAATAAACACCTTATATGTAGATATATTTTTAATCTTACTTAACTAATTACTTTAATTTTACTAAAACATAATATAAGTCAATCAGTTCTTTGGCAGATGATGACTGATTAATGCTACAGCTTTTTCGCAAAATTTAAAGATTTGCGTAAATACAATGCTAACGCCAATTTTCAAAGGATCAGCATATACAAAGAACTACACTGGAAAAAAGTATAAATAAGGCTTATGAGATCATGGGTAAAAATCAATAAAAGGCTTATGCAGATAATAACTGGGGAGATTCTGAAATGATAGGAAAATGATAACTTTATTAACGTCAGAATTTGATAAATAACTGACTTCAGTAAAATTTCTATTAATTTAATTCTGATTATTTCTTTAGTTGCTTTTTATATACATTTGCAGATAAGTATACTTCAGGCTAAATGGGGTTAATTTTGCTCAACTGAAAAAAAAAAAAGATGATGCAAGTTGTAATGTATGCTCTGGCCTAAAAGTAAAAAGGGCATTTTCAAAATGTGCATTTTTGTAGATGGAATGAAAGGGGTGTAGATGTTAAAAGGGAATGTTCGGCATAAATTCAACATCTTGCATTCTGTAACACAGAGAAAGTTACCGAGATAATGTGAAATTTTATATTACTAAATTAGGATTTCGGATAAATGATAAATTTCACATAGTATATCTTTCACTGCTTTACATGTCTCTACCAGCAGTGATGCATGTAATTTTTTAAAAAAACAAACAAATTCTTACCCTTTCCTTCTAGGTGAAGCAAACTCTTCATGCCATAGTCTTCTGTCTTTCATTGGTGTTGTCAAAGAAGTAACTTGAGATCGATCAAGAGACAGAATCAATCTAGGAGAATCAGTAGCAGGGGCTCTGGCATAAGGAGGTGGTTCAATATCATATCGAGGTGTTGAAGAACTTTCATTATCTCCACCTGTTCTGATTTCAGTCGATGTGAACACAATTGTTTGATTCACTACAGCACTGTTGGCAGTACTCTTATTTTCTGGTAGCAATGATCTTGAGTTTTTCAGATTCTCTTCCGTGTTTGTTTTATCTGAAGAGTTTCTACATTCATTATTTGAATGTAACTGATCTTCAATATAATTAGTCGAGTTTACAGAACATGTCAACTGATGAGAGTTTTCAGCAGATGTGCTCCCTGAAAGTCTTTGATGAGAGGGTGAATCTAATGAAGTCTGGCCACTTCTGTTGTCAACAACTATTTGAGATGTATTTTGACTATCTGTTTGCACCATTCTACTCAACGTAGCTGGCCTCCTTTTCAAAGGTTCAGAATGACAAAGTCTTTGAGCTCTTATAGTTTCTCTCACTGGCGTTCTGGTATACACATGCCTCTTTGGAGTTTCAATGATACCTCTATGAACAGTTGCAAGTCCTTCATTTCCTATAAAGAAGATATAACAGGGTCAACTAAATATTCTAAACTCTGATCATTAGAATGAATTTAATTTTTCAATAAAAAAGATTTTTGGAACATAACTTTCTAAAAAAAATAATTAAAAAGAATATGAAACATAAGCATAATTTTAAAATTGATTCAATTAACCATTAGAACCAACATTTACAGCAATACATTCTTCAGAAAACCAATTTTAGGTACAAAAAGGAACCACCATTTCATGCATAATGAAAACTTTACACTGACCCATTTATATGCCCATTAAAAACTTTGTGCAAAAGTAATACACATGACAATAAACTATCAGTAAAATTCATACAATTTAGCTTCACAAGAAGAAAATTGTTCAAACACTACTTAAAACTTTATATATCAATATTGAAAAAAAGAACTACACAAGACCCTATAAATTAATCAAATATACATTTCCAATTCTGAAATAAAATACAGGTCTAATGAAAATTAAAACAGTATAATCAAATCAAACAAAAGTGTTTTATTACATTACAACATCAATATAATAAAACACTTTTGGTTTGATAATTCTTAAAATTAACAGAAAAAATGTATCAACTAAAAAATTAGTCAGAAGGGAATTTTTGGGTGGTTCAAAATTTGATTCATGTATCGGTAACTATTTAAATATGAATGATAAAAAAAAAAGACTGAAATTAATCTATTTTGTTGACATATATATTCATATTATATTTTCTTTACAAAAATTCGCAGCCAAAATAAATTTTGAGGAAGAATTCAAATGCAGATATGCTTATAATGCTTCCTGCTAATGATAAAAAAAAGTAAATTTTTCAGCATTTTTTTTGACACAAGAGATATGAAAGAAATTCATTCTTACAATTTGTTCATAGATGAAGGATTGCATTTCTCTAGAACATGTAATAACTTATTTTTATGAGGATGAATTTTTAAATGCATTTCGAATGAAATAAATATTTTAAGTACTTTAATGGGAAATAATCCACATTCTTCTACAGATACATATTAGCTGTTGTTGTTAATGACGAGGTAACAGTTAATGGAATAATTTGATATTCAATTATTTATATAATGACCTCTCTCTGTCTTTTTTTTTTTGGGGGGGGGGGGGGGGTTTTTATATATTTGGTTTTTTCCAAATTTTTGGTTTTTGGTTAAAAAAAAAAAAAACCCAACAAAAAAAGAAAAAAAAAAAAAAAGGCTGGGAGGCTGTCTTTTCAAACAGCCGCTTATGTTAAAGGCGTATGATTACTTTACTTGTGTGACTCTTTTGTTTCTCAAAGTTTCTAGTAAATTTGTAAGTTTAAGTAAGTTTTTTTAGTAACTTCTGTTGCTATCCTTTATCTCTAAAATAAGACATTAGTCACGTTTTTAACATATGTAGTTACCGAGATATAGACGATCTGCCATACCAAGTTTTGGGGCGTTTTGGCGTGTGAATCAATTTCCTTTCTGAGACCACAATGAACGTAGTCCTGCGTTAAAACTGTAGCAACTACAAGTTTTGTAAGAAAGGAATTTTTGGGTGATTTGTATTTTGATTCATATATCAGTGACTATCAAAATAAAAATGATAGCTAGGCAAAATTGGCTACTTAGTGCTTTTGTGCAAAGTAAGCTCTTTATAAATTATAATAATGTATCATATACTGAAATCTGTTTTATTTTTATGCCTTTTTGCAAAAGTAACAGTACAATGATTTTGCACCTTATAGAGTGAGAGGGGTCAAGAAATTGTAGTTACAATGACAGATTCATTTAGCATTATTGTTATTTGAAACCCTTTGAAACATTTCCTTAATTGTTAAAGAAGTGGTTTTCTTTCGTTTTTTTATTTGTGTGGCTTTTGTTGGTAACAGATCTCCATTAACACTCTTCACCCCTTGTTTTGGAGGGCTCCTATCTTTGACAGATTTTTCTTCAATAAAGGATGTGTTTGTATCCTCTGCAACTTTATTTTCAGTGGAGGCTCAAGTTTTTGCAGTCTTTATTAGTATCTCTTTGTTTAATTACTAACATAGCTGTCGGGACTACATTATCTCTAGAATGTCTAGGTAAATCATCGGTTTTATTTTTTATTTTGAGAAGATTTTTTTTATGGCTTATTCTTTGCTTTTTTGCTGCATTTGCACACAGCTTTTTAGCTACCTCTTTTGACAGGAGTTTTTCTTTTCTTGATGTAGTTTTATTTATTTGTTTTTGTTCCATTTTTTTTTTTTTTTTATTATTTCTTCATCTTGGTATGCCCTACAAAATGACCTTAAGTTGTTAACTAATTTTTTTTCAACATGTTCATGCAAAAAAAAAAATTTTTTTTTGCAAAATATGCCAGAGGTTTTGTTTTCTGCAAAAAGGTGGTACTTAATACTTTGAATGACACTGAATGCTGGAAAGTTCATTCTTGTAGAGCTTGCTGATATAATGTTGATTCTTCAGTAGAAGATGAATCAGCTAGTTTCCTAGCTGGTGGAGTTAAGCCACATGGTCGAGCATATTTTCCCAGAATTTTCTTTCAGAAACGGTAGATAGAAAGATTTCTTTTCTTTGTGTAAAAGCGGAATTTTCGGAAGAAAAAGAAAATTTTTGCGGCGGAAAAAAAACGGAAATCCAGAAGAAAAAAAAAAGAAAAAAGACTGAATTTTGAGAGGAAAAAAAAGCAAAATTTCTCCAAAATAACAAAAAAGCAGAAGAATCTCATCACTGAGCTGAGAAGATGTAGTAACTTTATAAATGATGAAAATTCTGCAATATTTTACTTACAGTTTCATAAATTTCAATTGGCTCAAGTCAACTTTAAATAAAAATAAATAAGAAGTTTTGTTTAAGAAATCACTTAAGATTAGGAAAATGACCATTTCCAAACAAAACCCACATTTTTTAAAAAGGTAAATGGAAAGCTTTATGATTGAAGACATTATTAGTTCCATATTCTAGTGTTTGTATCAGTAACTTGTTTGTTGCAAGACAATTAGACATCTGTTTTCTAATTGTGGGATGTAAAGCCATTTTTGTGACACATTGCAAAGGTTTATAAAAGAACTATTTATTTCTCTTTTATAATAACATCTACACTTTTTTAAACACAGAATTCATTTGCATTTAAAATATTTACGAAGACAAGGTAATTAAATTAGTCTGATAACAAATAGATATCCTAAATGTGTTTAAAAGCAGTATAACACAAGAGGAGATTGTATTAGTAATTTTTAAAATACACTTTCATGAATTAAATAGTAATCATAATTAATCATGTAAAATACATTTTCATGAATAAGTTAGTTTATTCCAATAGCAAAAGAGATGGTGTTTGAAATGCCTCATGTACATTTCAACACAATCAGAACAGAACTACTAGAGTTAAAAAGTTTATCCTTGAGTGCCAAATCATAGTCATAGTTATCGAGATAAAAGTTTATGTGAATTATACTTCCATAATTCTTGAATGTAAACCTGAAATGATTTGTTAAACATTCTTAGGCTTCTGATATTAAATGTTCATTCAATTCAATTGTCTGATCCATTTCCCTCTGAAATTTTTTGCCATGAAGATTTTCAAAAGATTACTTAACATCTCGTCAGTGCTTCAACCTACTTCACAGGGATTTTAAAATCATTTTAAAACTTCATTTCAATAAATAATGCTTTTAAATCCATCATCTACGTTATTAGAGGATTTCCTACATTTTGTGAAAGATCTATAAAAACTCTAAAGAAAAAATTTCTTTAGTCTTAGTCTATTTTGTTTCCATATATGAACTCAAATATTTAAAATCCAACAGAAATAAATAGAGCAGTGATCCCAAATAAATACAGAATTTACCACTGGGTTGACAGCTGAATAAAAATTTGATAACATTTAGTTGATAATGACAAGTTGATTATATGTAGCAAAGTTTCTGCACACACGAGTTACACTAATTTTTTACAGGATATACTGTTTGAAAATGTAAAATTTTAACATTTGCAGATATTAAAAATCTTGCAACTTACTTTCGGCACTGGTACCAAAATTTAGAGTTGTCACACACACTCCCTGCAAGCGACTGGGCGTTCTAGATGAATATGGCCTTGTAGGAGTAGACAGATATGTTTGCAAGCTCCGTGGAGATTGATTTCCACCCTGAGCAAAGCGAACAGTGGCTTGTGACTGAGTAGCTTGATGAATTTTAAATCTATTAAATGCCTCAGCATTATTCTGGAAAAAAAATCCAGGAAATGTTTAGAATTGAAATAGGAAAAAAAACTCCAGGATAGTTTTTTAGCAAAACTAATACAACAGGGAAAAAATTGTACTTGATGTGTAAAATTAATGTCAGCTCAAAAAGACAAAAACTGCTTAAAAGAACTTTTCTTCCATCCACCCTCATTTACATAGCCATGCTTCTCAACTCCACAAAGCCAATTGGGGCCGCAAATAGAAATATTACTTTTAGAGGTAATCTTCTTCCAATTTATTGAAACAAAAATGAAGAGAATAATGTTGATTTATGAGTTTCTTTCAAATTTGTTATACAGTAAACCTTGTTACAACAATACTTTGGAGACCAAATAAATATATTGTTATAGAGGGATGTATTGTTATATCGAGGGGCGATATAATTACGTTATAACAAACTTAAATTTTGGTTGTTTTACAATAAAACAATATAAATTTTGCAAAAAAAAGCATCACCAGAGTGTTAATGATTGTTAAAGCATACAAAAATTTGAAAGTTCAGTTATACAATAAAATAGTTCACATTCCTGAGAAACTTATTTATCGAAAAAATCCAATATTTTCATTTGCTTATTCATTTTTTTAACTGTTTCAACTAAGACATTTGAAGGTTCAAAACACATTCTTCAGCATCTGAAACACCCCCATTTTTTGAATTTTCGTCATTATCAGTTTGCTTAATGAAATAAAGGTCTGCTCTTTCCCAACAATTACAAATTGTTTTTTCCGTAACTCACCACCAACTCTCAACAATATTGTCACATGCTGCCTTCACATTTACAACTTTAAAAAACTCTTCTACTTTAATTTCAATGTTTATGAGTATCGAGTCCACAAACCGAATTTGGTAACATCCCTCGAAGCACTTTATTACATCCATGTCTAGAGGCTGCAAAATTGAAGTGCAGTTGACCGGGGGGAAAAATTTTCGATATTTGTAGTTTAGAAGTGATGCGCAAGTGGTACAGTTTTCTACCAACAAAACAGTTTTTCTCTATTTTCGTCATGTTTGTCTCTAACTTTTATAACCATTCAGAAAAAAATTTAGACATTATCCATGGGCTTTATACAACGGGAAAACTTTTCACATTTTTGAAACATCTTGGCTTCAATGACTTTCCAATACCGAGAGGTTGGATTTTGTGCGTGCCACTACTACAGTAAAAGCTTAACTAACCGGCATGCTCAGGAAACGCCGATTTCCGGATACCTGAAAAGTCCGGATAGTTGAGTGTGACGGGAAAAATGGGGGGTGGGGTAGCCCTTTTTGATTTTTTCGGCCAAATAATTTGTTTTTGTCATTTTGAAAAGTGCATTAAATATAATTTTTAAGAATACTTCTGTATCTTCCATAACATTGTATTTACAAAACATATTATGAAGATTTTAATTTAACATTGATGATAGCAAAAAAGTAGGATCTGTAGCCGAATTTTTACCGTAAATATATAGATTGTAAAAATATAAACATATAAAAATAGCCGACAAAACTGAAAACTATTCTACTCAGCAAGCATAATAAAACTCTTTTATGTTATCATTAAGAAATCCCAGATTGAATATCGAAATTAATTATCTTTTAAAATATCGCAATTGTTATTGTGCAATACGCACGCCTCCAATTCTCCCGCATGTGATATTACATAATCAGAATCAACATCTGCCGGTATTCAGATAGTAAATAAATAAAGGAAAAGAAAGAGAATTAACAATCTGGTGTAACCCCATGAGCTTTTTTTTTTACCGATTCTGTCCCTTTACCTTTTTATTTTGGTTGTCAATTTCGTTTTCAGGTCTCGTTTTTCGACGAAAGATGAGTACCTTTTATTATTTTTTTTGGTTCTCACTTTTGCTTTTTAACCCCCCCCCCCCCCCCCCATTAAACAAGTCTGTGTACGTCACAGTACTGTATATTGATTTTTTTCCTTCTACGCCAATCCGTGCGGAGCGGACGTTTCATTACAGAAATAAATTGTCCACGTGAATGGAACGGTATGGTTAGTTGAGCTTTCCGGATACTTGAATGCCGGATAATCGAGAATTTACTGTATTCACACACAGAAGTACAGTTAGCCTCTGTTTTGATTTTTTTCTTCACCATAGCACTTTTCACCTTTCAACACCAGTGTTTGATCAGGCAGGAGTTGAAAAAACAGTCCAGCCTCATCAGCATTATAGATGTCTCCCGGTGCATATTTTTTAAAAATCTCTTTCATTTTACTTTGCCACCATTCATTCGCATCATAAATTGGAGCAAATTTGTTTTATCCAAGAATTTCTTGAAATGTGATACCATGGCGATCACGAAAATGCATGAGCCAACCGTTGTTGGCCTTAAAACTTCCATTGCTTAACATAAGGCAAATTTTGAGGTTTGTCCACATATGAAAGGTCCATTTATTGGGACACACACACACACATACATTTGCTGCCCTCAACTCATAAAACCACTTTAAAATGCCAGCGTAAATGTTTTCATTTGTCGCAACTTTCAGTCGTTTTCTCTGAGGGTTGATTTCAATGGAATTTACAGCCTCTTCAATTTGTTTCCTTTTCTTCAGGAAAGTTGCAATCGTAGATTGCGACAATCCGTATTTTTTGGCAACATCAACCTGTTTCTGTCCATCATCAATTTCAGCAATTATGTTCAGTTTATCTTGAAAGGATGATCTTAGTTGAGAATTTAGACGTGGATGAAAGGGTATCAAATTTTTCGATTGAAACTCAGAATCGTTTTAAATTTAGAAATTGAACAGAGCTTCAACGAAATCTTTGAATCACACATGCCAAAAGTATTTGATTTGTTAATATGTTCTGTGGTAGTCATTACCAGAGTAACACCTGTCACCTTTAAGTAGATTAAGTTATTGTATCCATTTTCGAGAAGGGAAACACTCTGGGGTGGCATAATCTTTCACTTCCAGGTATTTGGAAACAGAAATACTGTTACAGTGGCAGAAAATAGTGCTGAGATTTTTTTTTTTTTTAAACATTTTTGTATAGGGTTTTATTGTTGTACAGAATATCATTATATTGAGGGGAGATTAACATTATGTTCTATGCAAATTCACAAGGACCCAAAAATTTTATTGTTGTAGAGGGATTTATCATTGTAGGGAGAGTTTACTGTACATTTATTTCAGTTTAATTTTCTCCTAATTAGTATAAAACAATGCTTCTTTTATTTATTAATTTTGAAATTTAGAGGCCCAAACAAAATTTGCAAGATGAGAAAGGGATCATTAAAAATTTGTACATCCAAAAATGGGTTATTAGTAAAAAGGGTTTAAGATAGTTGTTAGAGGACCAAACAAAATTTGTAAGATGGAAAAGGGATCACCAAAAACTTATCCATCCAAAAATGTGTTGTTAGTAAAAAAAGTTTAAGATGCCCCCAATGTAGAGAATTGAGCTGCAAAAATTTCCATATTGAAAAATTTCTGTTTCGACCAGTTTGTTCCATAGTTAACACTTAGCAGTCAAGAGATTGCTTCCACAGTTTGGAAAAAAAAGGGGAATCTGAAAACAAGACTATAATCTTAGTTGCACAATAGACACATGCAATAGTTGTGGTTGCATGCAATTAATTGGATTTTCCCACCACACATACAAAGAGAGACAATGAACACATTGAAGAATGTGCCTGCCTGCAAGTGCTAAAATAAGGAAAAGGCTTTGTCCTACCTAAAAATGATTAACAGATTCAGATAGATTTCTTCAAAAATTTTCTATGTTAGTTAAATCTCCATACATCACACATATTTCTCAGAGTTCTCTATAGATATCCAAGTTATAGCCAAAGTAGATAGTTAGAAATTTTGCAAACCTTTTCTAATTTTTTTTTTAACCAGCATAATTAGCAACCTTACAGAAGGTTTTATAAGTTTTATTGGATTAATCTATTATCTTGACATGTTGCCTCAAAAGATATTATAGAGGTGGAGTTCTTAATTTTGGATAGTGGCCAGATGATGAGAATACTGGATCAGCAAACTCTTTTTAAGCATCTATTCTTTCTACGTCCTAATCAGTATTTTGCTGTAGCAAATGATACAGTGAAATAAATACAAACTATTAATAAAAACTTTTAGTTTCTTTTTTTTCTGTTGCTTGGAAAGTTTCCATAAATTTAAAGAAAAATGGTTATAGTCATTAAACTGGCATCAAGGAAAAGACAATTTAACAATTATGATGGTGCAAAAATTCTTTGCAAATTGATATAAAACAAAAGAAAATTTCTACAATTTAAACTAAATTAAAAAATCTTGGAAATTTTTAAAATATCACTTAGAAACAAATATATAGATTATATTCAGTTGCTAAGGTGAAGAGTTAATGCAATTACAACAGAAAAGGCCATTAAAAAATCTAAAATGATTCATACATTTTAAATTATTATAAAGGAATTTAAGTCTAATGGTCTCCAAGTTTCAAATCTAACCAATACTTCAAATGCATTATTTCACATCCTTGAAATGTGATAGCTAAACTTGCTTATTCTTTCTTTTTATTTCTTTTCAATTTAACTTATAGATCGTCAACAATATACAAGAACAGAATTTACAGCTCTCAATTTTGTTTTCCAGAGAATGTAGTCAAAATCGTGAAAAATATCTATACAAAGAAATACTAAAGGGAAGTTCATATATAATCTTTCTCTGGTCAAAAAAAAAAACACCCTTTTCAAATTTATTAGTCAGAATATTCCAAGATGTTATTCAGTTTTATCCAAATAACATGAAAAGTTGTTCCATGAAAGAGAAATCAGCATGCAAATCAATTTCAGTCTATAACAGTTGCAGGCCTGTGCTTATTCAAGAGCTTAGTAAAAATAAAGTTACAATGAGAAGGTCATGAGGATCAGAAAAATCAATAGGAATATAAAAAAACAATTTGAACTGTTGCAATATAAGTGAAATACTTTAAAGCACTCTGCTTAACAATCTGAATTATTTAAAAATTTAAAACAAGTAATAATTATTTGCTTTATTAGGCTCTTTTCACATAGCATAAACAGAGGTGGGGGGAATCTAAAAATACATATTAGCCTCTTAGTACTCAGTGGCATAGCGAGGGTAAGTGGCACCCGGGGCATGGCATTATGATTTTGCCCCTTCAAGATATTTCGCTTTAAAAAGTGACATCAATGCACTAATGTTTTGTCCCCATGGCACCCGGGCATCTGTACCCTCCTTGCCCACCGGTCAATATGCTACTGTTAGTACTGTCATGATGTCCACCTTTTTCAAGATTATCACATTTTGTTAGTTGCCAACCTAAAGTTAACCATATACACGATAAATGAAATGGATTCTAGACAAGAAGGTCAAAATAACTGCACATATTTCAATATTGACAGAAGTCATATCACACACAACATTTTAAAAGATACATTAATGGCCCCTAAAATCATGAAATACAATCAGAAAAATTAATTTCCCAAATTATTATGAGAAAGTTTAATTGCTTTACTTCAGTACAAAACAAAGTGACGTATTAGGAAATAGTAAGAGTTGTAAGCATTTATGACATCTGTGTGATATATTCAGTTATCCTTTTACTTAATATGATAACCATCTGAACATTAATAATGATGAATATCAATTTTCTGCGTTTTGATGTTAAGATTTGTAGAAATAGAAAAAATTACTTATAAAAAAAAAATAGTAGTGGTAAGATCATTGCTAAAAGGAGATACCATCATTTTAGATTTAATGAAGAAATAACTTTTCAGGCCTATGGCCTTCAATTATAATCAACAAACCATGACTATACTACATTAATCACAAAACATAAACAGAGGTGAGGGGTACACAAATAAATAAAATGTTTACAATTGATACAAACCATTTTACAGAAAAATAGCATAAAATAGAGGTATATTAATTGTAGATGTGCCTTTTTATCATTACGAGTAATTTAGGATGTATTTATGAACTCACTTTTTGGGGGGTTTTGAAATTTTCAGAACAGGAAGTATTTGGATTTATATTGCTTGAACTTGGACCAGAATGTGAAGCATTTGGAATTATATTGCTTGAACTCGGACCAGAATGTGAAGCATTTAAATTGGCAGAACTTGAATTGGCTTCATTTCTTGCATTTCTTTCAGCAGTATCTAGATAATCAATTGAAAGTATGTCATATTAATACAAATACAAGAATAACAAAATTTTAAGGTTAAAAAATTTAGTTTTACCCAGGGTTGAGGTGATTTAAATCAGTTGATTAAAATCACTGATTTAAATCGCAATTTAAATTAACTGATTTTTTTTTTTTAAATCACTGATTTAAATCACTTTATTTTAAATATCAAGTTAATCTGCTTTAATAAAATAAAATTGTTCATGTATCTTTAAATAGTGATTTTAAAATATTTTAAATATATATTTAAAGAAAGAATATATAGAACATAAAAAAATATTTCATTGAATTGATGTAACTAGAGTACTTTCTTTATCTTTATTTTTGACAACGCAAGCAAATTAGATTTTAACCCTTTGCGGCGCAAGGCAATAATTTTTTTGAAATATGATGAGAAAACATCATGAATGGGTTTAGTTTATAGTCTAGACATAGAATCTACAAAAAAAAGTATTTTAAAAACTTGCTTCATTCCAGGAGGGGGGGGGGGCGGCGGGGGGGGCGCTCATGAGAATCCCCTTAGATACAGCCACCTTGATACACTCGAAAATTATTGTTGAATCTTACAGAAAATTATAAATTCAAGAATATTGGAGCAAAATTTTAGAGTTACTTTGCTAAAATTGTTAAACATCTAGATCTAAAAACTTCTTATCTCCGAGTCAAGGAATTTTCCCGGACTTTATCTCTAATAATTCCTATTCTGAAACAAAATTTCATGAGACTGCTATATACATTCAACTATTAGCCCTATTCTAAACCTATTATTTTCATGTATTTATATTAGGATCATGTTCACAAAGCAAGAACATAGTAGAATGCAGTGAGTTTCATTTTAATATTGGAGAAAAATAAATAGTTGGGGACAACAAAGTTTTTATATTGCAATAATGTTCAAATGTAAGATAATTAAGTAATGCATATAAATGCTCCAAAAGATATACAAACATCTACATAGTGCATTTTAAACTATGATCCATACTTATAAAAGACAATGTTTGTGAGCTTGTGCACAATGTCCAGATGAATCTATCACACTTACAGTCATGAAATTTGGCGCACAGGTAGTCCTGATGGTGACTCAATGCACCTTGAAGCCTGAATTTAAGAATTTTATCTAGAAATTTTTTTATTTAATGTTTTGGGTCAAACAGATTAGGAGTAGAAAAAGCTTCAAAATTTGTGTTTGTAATGAAACAAATGAACAGCTGAGTGTAAAATTCCATAATATTTTAACATACAATAATATATCTATAGTCAAGAAATGACAATTTTTATTATATTGTTCCTTTTTTCCTTAATAAAATTGTCTTATATTTCAAAAGTATATTATTGTTATATTTTAGTTCAAAAATATTTTTTAAATAGTTGTTACATTTTTGAATTAAATTTTAATTATTTTTTTTTTTTTTAAATAAAGTACAGCTTAATGACTGGTATGTTGTTATATGACTGTAATGCTCATTGTCTAATATACAAATGTTAAATAATAAAATATATATATATAGTTTTAAAAAAATCATTAAAATAAAAAAAATCTTGATTTAAATAAAAAAAAAATCCGATTTAAATCAAATGAATCAATTTTTTTGAAAAAAATCAAAAAAATCGACAACCCTGGTTTTACCTTTTAAGCAACGATATTCATGAAGGATTTCCAACAGCGACTTTCCTTCGATATTTGTAGAACATGATCTTCCACTTTGTAACAATCGATAGTGCTCTTGAAGATCGACACTTTCTACTAAAAATGTTTCCCATGCTTTTAGACAATGTGCTTCTTTTAAATAACCTAAGTATATGATTAAAATAAAAAGTAAACTTTTAATTAAAGTAAAATAATACTGAAAGCTAATAAACATTCTTTAAAGTTATGACATAGTTAAATATAAATTCAAATTTTTAACTTCAAAAATCAAAAAAAAAAAAAAAATGAAATGATGACAAAACAACATTCTATGATACATCACACAGCAATATTACGCTGTAATAATAATTGCACACTTCATTAACTGTTCTGCTCCCTACACAATTTCAGCAGTATCTGGTGGTTTACTTCAACTTAAAACACAAGCACATTATTCAAATAGAGATGTGTTTTTATACTATTAGAATTTTGTCTCTCGTATGCTTTCTTTACAATGGATCTTACCAACTAATAATTTATGAGCAGGAATGTATTTTGAAATTTAAACTATTTGTATGCTGCACAGTAAGCCAATACCCAAAATGTAAACTTTCTTTGCTTGTCACGCAAATGTTTCAGTTTTTATGTCTATAATCTTAAGATTGGTCTTCATTTCTTTCCATTAATACTAATTAGAATATTAGTATAAGCACACTCAATAGAAAGCAATAAATTCAAAACTATAAAATGGAGGGTCAAAGTTTCTATCAGACAAACTTATCCTTTCAGTTTCGTAACTATTAAAAAAACCAACAACCATCTCCTAGGTCATAAATAAACAGTTCAATTTTTTTTTACAAAAATGATAAAATATGGAGGTTATAACAATCAAATGATTAAAACAAATTACGGATGTAACAAATATTCACCACTCAGCCTATTCAGCCCCTTTTGCCAAATATTCGGATGGTCAAATACTAAGCAGATATCAGCCGAATATATTCAGGATAATAACTTTTTTAAATGTGCTTTTAAATACTCATTTAGCAAAGAATATTGCAGAATTACATTTCAGTGCATTTATTGTCAAAATACTCCTAACATTTCCCCAATTTTAAGTTGTATAATGCATAGGTGTATTTAATAGTTATAAATAATTTATCACTACAGCTGTTTTCTCTTAATCTCCCTTTAAAAAAAGTGAAAACATTTCTTCCTGGTTTTTGAAAGGCTCGAAAGTTTTCCCACTTTTGTAGTCATTCCACTCGTATTTGCAGCGTTGACACGGACAAAAACATGTTTTTGCTAGTTATTTCATTGTGTTTTTTGTTAAATTATCGAAAGTATTGTAGTGTTCTTTATGATTCTTATTGTCAGGCGAGGAAAGTCTGTAAAGTTAAAGTGTTTTGGTTTACATAAGCCATAAGATTTGACATCATCACGACGATACAAAACCTTTCATACCTCAACCCCAACCTAAATCCTGGATTCGTCACTGTGCTAAACAGATATTTGGCAGAATAAATTCGAAATAAAATGTTTTTAAAAATTCTGTTTTAAATATATTTAATAAAGAATATTGCAGAATTGCATTTCGGTACATTTAATATTTTAAAAAATCTAACTTTTATCCACTTTAAGTTGTATACATAAGTGTATTTAATAATGTTGCATATCATTTATAGTAGTTTGTTCCATATGGTTTATATATTGCCAGCTTCAGAAAATAAATGGCCACTACATAATACTTGTAGATGCAGAAAGATATTTTCTTGCTAAATTTACAAACCTTGGAAATTTTTCCACATTTTTTGCCAACAACTAAGTGGACACTCTATCCTATCTATTAGAAATCCTTTATCAAAATAGGAATTTACTTCTAGTAATTTTAATTTATCCATTCAATTTTCTTCTGTGTTCGTCATCACATGTTCAGCAATGATGACTCTTCTATTTCTTTGAAACAATCCCAAAATGATGAGTTTCTCATTTCTTATTATTGAAATTAAGATATTTAAAATATTACAAATAAGGTATTAACATTTTTTTAAATAAACAAATAATAAAAAATATATTTTATTTAATATTAAATTTTGTCATTTAAAATGTGAAATGTTTTAAATATTCGGCCAAATCACTATTTGTTACAACCCTAAAACAAATGAAATTTTTGAATATCATAAAAAAAAAAGAAAGGGGACTTTTATAATGTCCGGTTTTCAAAATTTAAATGCACAATATCAAAAATCTTACCTAAAACCAATCGTGCTATTTCAGATGGGTAATAATCAGCCATGAACTTTCAGAGTAAAAGTTTTATAAAAATATCCAACCTAAAAAAAAATTAAAGAAATAAAAATCTATTTAAATATAAAATTTCTAAAAAGGTATATTTCTTACACAATCAAATTAATCAACTAAAATTATTAAACTCTTTGTATGCTATAATATTTATCTATTTTGAATTCCTTGTAATTCAGCAAAATTTACAGATATTTTTCAGTGACAATTATCAAATGTAGTATCACACCCACATTAAAAAAATCTGCATAAATTATAAACTAAAATTACATTATATGTAAAATTCTGTGCCAATTAACAAAAATGAACGAGATGTAATATAGATGCAATGATAATCATATTAGATTGCAGACCAAAAAAAAATTCTTTACATTGTATCAGCTTTAAAAACGGATTAATATTTTTTAACAAAACTATTATTAATTAAAAAACAAGGATTACAGAGATTAATTAATAAAATAAATAAAATATTTGATTACACAGAAACATCCAAATGTATGACCCATCATATTGTATTTAAAAACTCAGTAATTGAGAATCCTCATAAATCAAATATAATATAAAATAAATGGGCACTTTTCTGCTATTACTATAATAATCAAAATTCAAGTCAAATGTGACAAGTGCACCTACTAGCTTTAAGATGCAAGACATGCCAAGCATAATGTAAACAAAGATAAAATTTATTTAATTTATTGTTGTCACTTTAGGTTACATTTTGCACAGCTTTTATTCTTAGTGGCAGCTGCTACTGCACTCATAAAAGTTACCAATAAATATTAATAAACTGTAACCTGGGTTATAATATTAGAGTTTTAAAGGGTATTTTTTATGATTTGTCCAGATATTCTTATTTGCAAATCAGACATTATAATTTAAAATTGTATCTTCATTGTTAAAAATACATTAAATGTTAAAATTAGATTAATCCATGAATATAGCTTAAATACCAGTACAGCTGAAAGTAAAAAATTAACATCAGTAATAATTACTTAAAGTAAAGTAAGAAAAAATTTAATTCAATTTACAAAGTCATTAATGACTAACAAATAATCCAGTTAACAAGTACAATCAAAGATCTGAGAATACAGTCATATATCATATTGTAGCACGTAATGGCATGCCATAGGTTCAAAACTTACCGAAGCAATCAAATTTTTAAAGTATACATAATATGCCTAGGCGGGTCAGAGTAGTTTGTTTATGATAACCCATACCTGGTAACTTCTGTTTCATTTAACCAATATAATCAATTACTTTTCCATAAGAATCATGGATGATTAATCGTGTCAGAATGGTTCACACCAGTATTTTCCAACATGGGGCCCATGCCCCATAGGGAGGCAATTTTTTTATTATGGGGGACAATTTGGAAATGGACTTGTCCAGAGTTTAAAAGAAACTGTGAAATATTCCATGATTCAACTAGTATATATATATATATTGTCAGTCGAACAGATGCATTTTTCTTTAGGATCTACTCACTGAACAATTTCAAAAATATTTATTAAACACTTTTAATCATAGCAACCTTTTTCAAAATATAGTAAGACTCTCAGTCACTACTTGAGCTGCATCTGTGCATTGAGTGACGACATAATGTTTAATATTCAGTTTTTGAATATTAAAAATTATGTATATGTTACATAGGGGACATAAGAATTTTAGAAAGGCTTAGGTGGGCATGGCACAAAAAAGGTTGCGAAACACCGGTTTACACAATGTAAGGGCCTTGCTTAATGCTGTAACTAGGCGGATGCCACATATTTACCTAAGCAAGGTCATTGACAAATATCAATTGTGAAACAATAGCAAAAACTTTTCATAAATCACAAATAACAACAAAACTTTGTACTCAACAAAATCCTGTAAAAGATAACATTCACTTTTAGAGAAAGTAAAGTATAAATCCAAAACAAACTGTTTCAATTTTCAACAAATTCAAGTTTTTTTCTTCAAATTTTTGATTGATGAAGGGAATAATCTATTTATTAATTTATCGCTTATATTGCACTATAAGAAATGGAAAATAAACATAACAATATCTTCGAATTAATTCTTATATTGCAGAATTTTTTTTATATATAGTGCCTCATACAACAGCAAGGAAATGAAGGGCTTGAAAGAACGTGAAAAAAACATCATAGAGAGAAAATGTGAAACGAAATGTCGGAACAAAACCACCGTTTTCTAGAAAACTTGTATTAAATGTAAAAAAAAAAAGGTAACTTTCATTATCTTTACTTATTCTCGACACAAGTATGTAATTAGCAAGATAAGGATACAATTGAAAATCATTCGATAGAGCTTTGATTTATTACTGAAAACATTTAATTATTACAGCTCGCTGTAGCGCGTTTATGTGTCTTATTTACCTACACTTCATTACAAACCAAAACAAGTGTTAATCCTGAATGTCACATACACGCTTTCTTCTGAAAAAAAGGTCACCAAAATAATACAAATCATAAAAAACTTACATGAAACTTTATATGATAACAATTATAAAAAGCTGTGCATATAAACAAATTTAACCCAGAGTCCGATTTCTAAAAAAAATTATAATTTGGCGCCAAAAACAGAGGATAACACTTTTACTTTGAAAATATAAATATAACACACGCATGGTTGATTAGTAGAACAAAAAACAGATGGTAGGAGTAATAGTAGTTTGACATCAGTTACTGCACAGAGAAAGAGTTTTCTCTATTTTAAAATATTTTTTTCTTTGCTATTATAATCACAAGGAAACAAAAAAAGCAAAATTATTTTCTTTGAATCATCAAAGTTTTGAATAAAGATTAATAAGATGACCTTAATTTTTTCTTGTGTTTTTGTTCTGCATCTCTTCGATAACTGTCTGCTTACGAGGTTGTTAATTAACTGTAGCTGTAATGCTTTTAGCATGCTTTTACTTTTAAATAGAAGTAAATAAAATAGGTTTGAAAGTGTTTCATTCTGATGTACATCTTTGGATAATTTGAGATAAAGCAGCCAAGGAGCGAGCATACATCTTAAACAGCTTCATCATCTGATGTACCTCTGATTTTTCTTTCTTCGTATACGCGTATATATACTATATACGCGAAGATATAGAATCGAAAGATAAGTGCGACTGCTAATAACTTCTGAATGATTTGGACTTGTTATATTTCGTAAAGCCTAAATGAATTCAAAGAAATGTCTAATACATTCTCGAATTAATCTTCCTTTACATTCTAAATAATTCATCATCTAATTTTTATACAATGGATTCTTCGATTATTTTGAATTCTGATTACTGTTTCGAACAGAAATTTACCTTTCTACATCAAAATGATTGGATTTTACCTTCTGAGCATTCGATTTTTAAAGACACTTCGTGGAACCTTGAAGCTTTATGTCAACTGAAAAGAGAACTAAATGCCACAAAATCTTTGTTAAATGATAAAGGTGAGCAATGGCAGGAACATACGGCACGTATAAACAAAGCTAATAAGGTGATAAGCTTTATAAAACAAAAAATTCAGCCTGAAATTTTAACTGGAGCATGGTGCAAATTTTACGAGATTTTATCGAACTATCCTTTATGTTCTCAAGGAACTGAGTCTTTCAAGTCTTTGCACCTTTGTGAAGCTCCTGGAGCATTTATAAGTGCATTGAATTCTTATTTATGTTGTTATTATCGTTCAATTTGTGTAAGCTTGAAATTTTCTGGTTTCTTTTATGCTTGCAATTTTTTATATTCAATAGTTGCATTTTTTGTATTCTGTATGTTTGTAAATCTAAATAACCTGCATTAGAACATTATTAAAGATGAAATGTTTTTGTGTTTTATTTTTTTCTGAATTGTCTAGTAATGCCTAACTGTCTTGTGTTTAAAGTAAAACTGCTGTGGTGATTTTAAATTCTTGTTCTATAGTTTTCAAATGTTGTAAAACAAATAATAGAAAATTTCAAGGCAATATATATCTAGTTGGTATCAATCAAAATTGTTAAAAGGAATTATGCTATTTAAATACAATACTTGCTGATAAGTCCAAATGCTTTTGTATTGAAACAAATTGAGCTTATCTGGCAAACTTTGGATTATGCCAAGCAGATCGCTGCTATGATGACGTTTTGGCGAATATTTGGCAGTTACTTACGTGGCTGCTATAATAAGAAAGTGCCCAATCTAAATGTCAGTTCATCTACGAAGAGAACAGTTATCTATTGATCTGCAATCCAGTGGGTATGTTAATGAAGCACCTCAAAGGATGTCAGTGATATTAATGGTTGGTCACCATGCATATGGCCACCTTTATAAAATTTTCATTGCCTATTCGTATATATTTGTTTCTAAAGACATGGAGGAACAACATTTTTCTAGAAAACACAATTTTTTTTTTCTTTTCTGTTATGAATAGTTTCTAATTTTAATGGTGGATGGAGATTTCCCGGGAGTAGAATTATATCCAGTGTTCTGCAAAATGACTTCAAACAGTTGGAAATGTTCTGCAGGCAGTTTGTCCAAATTTGGTGGACCACAGTAAAATGCAAAATAGGTATTAAAATATTAATTAACCAGTAGAATCCTTATTACTCATTAATGACAAAACATTATATTAAAATTAATTATTTAAAACCATGGCATACATTCAGAATTTGCAATTCTGTCAATGACTTTTGAAGTCAGCTTTCAACGTGCCTGTTTCGGATCTTCATCCCCAGTGATGTCAGCCCTGATGAAGGCATTGCTTTCTCATAAGTCACGCTATGAAGGAGAGTTATTTTTGCCATCGCTCCAATCTCTGAAGGCTGCATGGCACGAAACATGAAGAGAGAAGGCATGGCATAAAGAGAGCCTTGTTTTGATTGTTCTGCAGAACATACATGTTGTTTTTTTTTGTGTGTGTGTGCGTGGGTCTTTTTTTTTTTAAGGATGAAATGTTCTGCAAAGACTGTATTTGTTCTGCGACGTATGTCGCACTTTCTGCTTCCGGGGAGATTTAAATGTTTTTTGTTTCATTCTTAATGATTAATTATGTCTTAATTCTTAAGATTCAAATGATTTACTTTTAACAGTTGCTATGTTTTTTAAATTGTATGTGATTTGAAAACTACAAACTTTTTTTGCAGTACGGCCAAATTGGCCCTGGTGCCATTAACCCCTTGCCCTAATTAGATGACACTTCTCCAAGAATGGCGCTAGAGTTTGCCTGCCCGGGGGGGGCGCCCGGTCTCCCCGACAGGGGGGACGAGTGTAATGAAAATGGTCTTAAATTTTCTGCCAGATTTATCAACTACAGTTGAATACCCGCATAGTTTATTTTCCCCGACGGGATACAAAAGTTTTCCCCGATGGGGGGGGGGGCATAGCCCTGGGCCCCCCTCTGGCACCACCCCTGCACCTGTCGAGGTTTTTATTATTTCAATCTATTTAAGACGATAAAGGATACTTGAGACATTTAAGCATGTCCAAATGATTTTTGGATTTAAAATTAATTGTTACATTGACTTGATTACGGATTTAAATAGCAAAAATTCTGTAATTCGATGTGTGTGTGTCAGACACGTTGTTGTAAGTTAAGGGGTTAAATCAAACAAGCATTTTCAAGAAATTATTAATAACTTTTGAAAGAATTAGTATTCTGCAGTTTTAAAAAATCGTTTCGAACAGTTTTCAGAAACTTTGAGATCCTAAAAATCTTTTGGGCAACAGATTTTCTCATTTTAGTTAAAAAATTTTTAGGTGCAGACAATTTTGTGTTAGAATTTTGTCAAGTGCTTATCTATATATTGAAACACCAAAATGTTTAATTTCATTTTTTAAAAAAATTATTAATAACTTATAGGGAAAATTATCTTTGGCAGTTCTTAAAAATCATTTCATTCACTCTATATTTTATTTTTAATTAAACTTTGCAGACAATAAAAGGATTTTGTTTATAAAATATTTTTCATAAAAATATCCAATACTTATACTACATGAACGAAGTTGCGGGTATCAGCTAGTGAATTAGATAAATGAAATTAGGTATATGATCTTCTAACCATAATTGTAGATGGGTATCAAATTTAGGTTTCAACCAGTCAAAGAGATAGGATTTGAAAATGTGTGCTAATTTTTTTTTTCTTCCATCATGCTATGAAGCACAAAACATGTCATATTGTATCACAAAATTGCAGAAGTCAGAAAGGGCAAAAGCAGTCCTGCTTGTGTTGTCACCTGTCCATCTTGCCCTGATATCCGATTCCAAGGGTGATAACAATCTGAGTACTCGTGACGATCCTGGTCTTGTCCAAAGTCTGCAGTTTTCATGCAGGGGGATGATACCTTTATTAGGTAGTATATAAGAAAGTGTTTGGGGGAGACCATTCTTGCTGGTTAGATATATAGGAGGGCTTAAACATATTTTTCATACAATTAAGTTTGTTTGAAAGTCTTCCTAACTTCAGCTCATTCATTATGAACTTTCTGAAAGAAAGTGTGTGGCATAAATAACTACTAAAGCATATAATTCGTTGAAAGATTTTTTGTTTTAGAAAAAATGCTGAATTTTATAATGCATTTTATGCTATAGTATTTTACATTTATTTATGATTTTTTTTCCATTTTATTTAGTGGGTATGGTTAGCAAATACGCTAAATCCTTATTATGAAGATCTAAATATCAAGGATGTTATCTGTGATGACCGTCTATTATTTCCAACATTGAAATATTGGTTCTTTGGAAAGGATAATACTGGGGATATCACTAATCCAAATTATTCCAAAGATTTGCAAGAATTTATTTCAGAGAAAGAATATTTTAACTTGGTAAGCATATTTTACATCTATTTCATGTTATTGTTTTTTACAATGTATGAGATATACCTAAATGTATTTGTTTTACTATTTTATTCACATGTCTGATATCTTCATCAGTTATGTATTGCGTCGAGTAGTATTCTAGCTGTTGCCAAATAACATAACATGTTATTTATGTTACTCTTTGAATCTATATGTTTATCAGTTCAAATGATATTAGACTTCATAATCAAACTATAGTAGAATATATCTTAACAGGTAACAGTGGTACTTCACCAATGCTGGAAATGAGATTTTTCCGAATAATTGAATATATGTTTATAGAACTTTGTGATTCTATCTGTTGAAATTGTAGTGTGTGAAGTCCATTGTTGATGTTTTATAATCTGTTGGCCACAGTTAAATAAATAATAGTGAAAACTATTATTTATTTAACTGTATTTTGCTTAAAGTTAAAACATGTAAACATGATTTTATATTTCAGAAAAGGTGGATTCCGTGGGTAACGGAAGGCTGATTTTTAGAACAAAGTCGGACTTCATCAGCTTGTAAATTGAAAAAAACTACTTTTTTCAAACATCTGAAAATCACACTTTTATACTCTTCACTAAGTAATATGAAAATTGCAAAATTTGGTAGTTTACAATAAATAACTTTTTAAAAAATTGAAATTTTAAAGTTGGTAATGGAAGAAAATTTTTCCTACTTGAAAATTTTTAATACACAATTAACTTTAAAGTTCAGTTAAACTATTTTAAGAATTTTTTTTTAAAAATTAGAGCACCTTAAGGTGGGCTCACTCATTGAAAATTGAGAGGGTTTTTTTTTTTTCAAAATAATTATATTTATCATTAAAAATAGATATTTTAAACTAGTAACAGAAGGACAAAAATGATCTACTAAAAAATATAAGTTAAAAAAACTTGATTTATTTCAAATACGTTTGAAAATCATAAGACTTATTCATCAGCAGGTATGACAGATTTAAACTTGAATCTACATCTCAGTCTAGTGCCAGAACCATCTGTAATTATCTTAGGTTCGGACAATTTTTTGATTATTTGTTCAGTGTCAATCCAAACATTTGACCTCTTTTTCAGGAAAAATATAAATTAAACCTTCAGAATTTTGTTTTTGCAATGAAGGTGCTGGTTGATTTTCTTCTTTAGCTCTTTTTGGGGTTTTTTTTTTTCACATTTTTTTGTTGTAATAGCAGCAATTTTAAACCTCTTGGAATGAAAGTTATACATCGCTCTTTTTTTTCGTTTCCTGTCTTTTTCTTTCATTTGCTGATGCTATTCTTTCCTTATAAATCTAGGTCATTCATTCCATGTCAAGTGATCCAGAGCTGGTTGCTTGAGCATTTTATAATCAAATGATTTTTTTGTATGTTGATTCCTACACAATTAGAGAGTCTAAAAAGACTAATTTTAATTTTTTATCTTTTTCTGAATTCCGATGGCAGCCATTTTTGTTTTACAAAACATGTTGATTTTTGCGTTTGTAGGGGTTTGCGTTAACTTATATTACTCGGAACTGGTGAACCCGAAGTTGATGAAATAAAAACTAGTTTATTCAGGAAGATACAGTCTTTATTATCTCCAGCACACACTTAAGGAAAATTGTATCCCAAATAGCAAAAATCAGCTTAGAAGTTTGACATTAAAAATGACAATTTTTCAATTTTTGAAGGCATATAATTCCCAAAAGGAATTTATTCTCCATATTGCTTTTTTGGGGATGTGTAGCTATCTTAATGTACTGTATTTACTAAAAATTTCAACCCTGAGATTTGCTTCTTTTAAGAGCTACGGGCTTTCAAAATCCGAAAATTTCAAAAAATTCCAAATTTTGACACCTTATATCTTTGTTGGGGCAAAGTTTAAAAGTCTGAAATTTTTACAGATAAACCCTCTATAGTGTATTATATTGCTGTAAAAATTTCATGTTTGATATTTATCTACAAGTCAAGTTAGAAGACTTTAAAAATCCCATAAAAAACGTATTTTTTGCCAAAAATGACGGAGCATAAATTTGACTAAGTACTATTTTTATCATTAATAAATTATAATATGATATAACTACTATTACCTATTGCATATAAACTTACTTTTTTACATGAAGTAGCTTGTGCACACTTTAAATGTATAATGAAGTTGAAAATTTGAATTTTTCATGGTCACTTTAGAGTCCAGAGTATAATTGAGGCTTCTCTATTCACTTATTTTATAACACAGTTTTTACTATGGTTACCATTGTTAAAACACTTTAAAACTTCAAGTAAAAGTATCGATATATTATTTACAATTAACACATCACAAAAGTATGGATATACTATACATGTGAGTCAGGTTTATTGTTCTACCTTGATTTCTATTCATGAAGAAGTTTTGATATTTCTTCACTTAGTTTTGGGGAAATGTTATGTGCCCTTCCAGTAGTTTTTGTAGTTCTAAGGCACTTAGTTTCCTTAAAACATTGTTCATAGGCACCCAAGTCTAGTCTTTCTCCTTTTTCTTAAAAGCCGTCTTTGTACCGGCGGAGTTGATAAAATGTTACAAGCACATTTTTATTTATATCACTAATGTCATTCACCTCTGCCAGCCACCATTGACCATCATATACACATGCAATAGAATCTCTTGTGTGAAGTGTTATTTGTATAGCTTTTATAGTGGAATGAATTTCATATTCCGTAGCTTGTGAAGTAATGAAGCACTTCAAGTTACTCTCTGACACAGGAACAAAACAATGGAAACTCCTTGTACCAGTAATTGCCACAGAGTTTTCAAATCAGTCAAGAAGTTTATTGCTATGATGTTGAATGATTTCTTCATCTTTTATGTAAGTGAAGCTGATTCCTTTTAAATGTTCGCGACAAAATTCAAGCATTTCTGCTGGTGTCAATATTTGGTTAGAGTACGGTCGCTGGAGACTTGCTTTGGTTTGTTGAAGTATCACAAAAGTTTGTGAACAGGTCTGAACATCCACACATTTTGTTGAATAAGTATATTAGGCCTACAGCATTTTAAGAGATTATCTTATAAATGGAAACATGACATAATATAATGTTACAACTCAAGAGAATAAATACGAAGTAAAATTAATACACCAAATGGAGCATTAATTGAAAATATAAATGCCATAAGAATTAACTTGAATTGTAATTTTAATTACAAATATTACTTGAGGTCATATTATAATTTATTGATGACAGAGAAGCCTCAATTATACTGTGGACCCTAAAGTGACAATGACACATTCAAATTTTTCAACTTCATTACACATTTAAAGTGTGCACAAACTACTTCATGTAAAAAAAGTATGTTTATATGTAATAGGTAATAGTAGTTATATCATATTATAATTTATTAATGATAAAAATAGTACTTAGTCAAATTTATGCTCCGTCATTTTTGACAAAAAATATGTTTTTTATGGGATTTTTAAAGTCCTCTAACTTGACTTGTAGATAAATATCAAACATGAAATTTTTACAGCAATATAATACACTATAGAGGGTTTATCTGTAAAAATTTCAGATTTTTAAACTTTGCCCCAACAAAGATATAAGGTGTCAAAATTTGGAATTTTTAGAAATTTTTGGATTTTGAAAGCCCATAGCTCTTAAAAGAAGCAAATCCCAGGGTTGAATTTTTTTGTAAATACAGTACATTAAGGTAGCTACTCATCCCCAAAAAAGTAATATGGAGAATAGATTCCTTTTAGGAATTATATGCCTTGAAAAATTGTCATTTTGAAAGTCAAACTTCTAAGCTAATTTTTGCTATTTGAGATACAGTTTTCCTTAAATGTGTGCCGGAGATAATAAAGGCTGTCTTCCTGAATAAACCAGTGTTTGTTTCATCAACCTCGGGTTCACCAGTTCAGAGTAATATAAGTTAACGCAAACCCCTACAAATGCAAAAATCAGCACGTTTTGTAAAACAAAAATGGCTGCCATCGGAATTCAGAAAAAGATAAAAAATTAAAATTAGTCTTTTTGGACTCTCTAATTATGTAGGAATCAACATATAAAAAATCATTTGATTATAAAATGGTCAAGCAACCAATTATTTTTTTTTCTGGATCACTTGACATGGAATGACCCATCTCTGTTTTTCAGTAGGAGCTAAAGGCATAGCAAACACAATAGTAATATTTAAGATGACTGCTCAGTAACCACCAATGAGAGTTAATAAATATACTTATATTACAAAACTTTGAAAAATGTAACTATATCAAAACACAGTTGTATGCACTAGTTATCAAAATCTAAAAGTCTTCTAATTTGTAAAAAAGAAATAGAATGAGTAAAAAAAAAAAATCCACCAATTGAAATCCAAAAAAAATCCAATTGAACCAGTCAAGTAGAACATGTGCAGTAACAGCAAACAAACTTGTTATTTTTTTTTACATATTAACAGTTAAGGTCAAGGATAAGTTAGTAACTATTACAGATACAATTAGAATTTAGTAAAAATGTGGTCAAACTTGTGTATGTTACCGGATTATTCGTATAAATATTTATTTTTTAATAGGAGTACACACAATCATGATTTGTAAAATATTTATAAAATAACTTCTCATTTTAAACATAGCATAAAATATATGTTGTTTATATTAATAATACTATAAAAGTTAAGTAAAAATGAGCTTAACTATGAATGTCCCTCCGTTACCATGATTTATGTCCTTCCGTTACCATATTTTTGTCCTTCCATTACCATAAAAAAACTCCCAAGAGAGAGAGAGATTAGATTTTTGAAAAATTTTTACTGTGTCTAATTATTAAGGGCCATAAACCTGCATTAAACTGAAAAACTTAAAATTGTTGACCCTGTGTGTTCTGAGTGAGGTAGTTTATCCATTTTTTTGGTAATGGAAGTACATGCTCAATTTGAATAATTATTATACTATTTTTCTGGTAAAATCTTTTTTTTATTAATTAAATTAACGAGAAGCTTAATAGAACACTTAAAGTATAATAGTTGACCTATTTATTAAACTTTTATAAAATAATTAACTGAATTTATAGGTTGAATTAAAATTATGATAATCAGACCTGCAAACGAATGAAGTAAAAGAGTAACTTTGAGCACAGTTTTTGAAAGATAAATTTTTGTCAAACTCAAAAACAATGTTGTTTCAAAAAGTTCACTTATTTCTCAAAAAAATTATGTATTGCAAGTGGTCAAATATTAATTTTTTAAAATTTAGGTGCCATGTCCCCCTTTTTCACGGAATTCACCAAAAACAAAATTGGACAACAGCCCAGTGGCAGAATCACCGCGACGCTGTGTCGTACGTCGCAGATTTTGGGCAGTGTCTGCAGACTATTTTGTAATAAAGTTTATCATGTGCTTATAAAATAAATCCCATCATGAAAAATATCAAAGTTATTAAACACACTTTCAAAAGAACTTAACAAATATTATATAACGCACATTGCTAAAATATGCAATCCTCTCTCGGGCCCCCCCCCCCCTTTCTTCCCTAAGCTGAATGGGTTCCCCTAGTGACTGCAATTTGACCTTGAATTACGCTAAGTGCCTCATATCGGTATTGGTCACGGCCTATGTTTTCTACGCGTTTCTTCCCGATACGTTTCTGGCAATGAGCTTTTGGTTTCTGGAATTACCACGTGATTTTTACTTTGAGATGGCTGCGTACATAGATAAAATTCGTTGTTTCGATTGCGATGCTACGTTATTACGAATCGCATTATTTACGCCAGCTGAAAATAAACCTCTGAAGTTTCGATCGATCTCTACAGCTGCAATTCAATCATTTTTTAAAAACGGGAGCGCAAAAAGAATCTGAAATTGATAAAGATGAGGAACAGAGTCCAAGCCAAAATTGCCCCAATTTTAAACGTTCTAAGTATCAGTTAAGAAATATAGAATTCATTATTATACAGACTTTCAAAATGTATCTAATGTATGTACAAATGCAAAATTCCATAAAATCAAAAGTTGTATCAAGAATTTTAGAGGATGACAGCTCTGTTCTTCCTTGTTTTAAATAATAAACAATGATACTATGAAATTTTATATATGCATAGTCGCAGAACAATTTATCAGTTTGTATACAAACCATTAAAATGCATATCAGGATAAATGTGCAAATAAGTTTCAAAGTTTTTGTTTCGTAAAAAAAGCAATTATTTATTGCATTTTAAATTAAAAACATACAAGAAAGACATTTTTTGACATACTTAGTTTTTTTTTTTACAATAAATAGGAGGCATAAATTTTTAAATAACATCTAACATATTGAAGAATATTTCATTTATATGAGCTAGTGATGTATTGTTTTGAAAAAATCACTAAAACAGAAAGACACCAAGTGTTGTGTTTAAAACAGAAAAGTACCCAAATATAATTTTCTGCATAGGTATTTGTATTGTATGCTTAATATTATTTCTGAAACAACTTGATACTTCATTACTGTTAATTATCTTCCCAAAGAAAGGATTAATCTTCATATGCTTTTGTTTCTTAATTTATACAATTATATTATACTAATAATATAGAAGTTATATGGTTTTTAATTTATATTTATCGTATTTTAATAGTTGTAAGTTGATATAAGTATTTGAAAAAAGACAGCAAAATATTTATTGTCCCACACTATTCTGCAGACTATTTTTAAGAGACCCAACCTCCGTTGCAGACTATTGAAAAGTATTCTGCCACTGGGGACAACAGTCAGATTGAATTTTAAGATTGCCATGTGTATATTATCCCATGAAAGTTACACAATTCTTAGTGTGATGAAATTTGAATGTCTGCCTGTTTACAAGATTGTCACCAGAATTACAGGAGCATGGGACAAGGCTTTGGATGCAACAGTGTTTCCAGATCATTTGATCTTTGCATATTTCTTTTTTTTATCTCATAGGCTTAAATTTCGAATTGAAATTTGCATATTCAAAATTGCCTTTATTTGGATATTGCCAGTTAATAGAGATTTTTCTGTATCTTGCTACTGAGTTCTGTTGCTTTATAACTTCAAAGCATTAGAGTTCAAACTTTTAAATTATAGTTCTTTAGTGTACAGAAAAAAAAGAGTTATTAGAAAACTAATTAGTACTGTGGCAATCCTGAATTCCTCCATATGGCACCACTCTTGGAACTACTTCAATAAATAGAGAATCAGTGCTACGCAATTCACAAGAGATGCACGAGGGAGCAATCTAGTCATTTTATGCCCTAGTTAACTGAATTTTATCTTTTTCAGTGTTTAATTAATATTTTACTTGCACTTCTGTATGTTTTAATAAATGCTGTTGAATTCTTATACCTAAAGTGTTTGGTCAATTTTCATGAGTATATGGATGCAAAGTTTTTCATAATCAAGCATCCATAGTACTATTAAGAGATTTATCTTTTATGGAAAATCTTATTTAGACAGTTTTAAAGTGCATGCTTTACAGACTGGTTGCTATATTGGTTTTAATTTATATCATTGTAGTAATTAACTCATTAATGCCCAAATTAATTTAAAGCTCAGATTTCAAGAAATTACTATAAAATTATGTTTAGAACAACAAGATTAAGTTAACTGTGACCTAAAACTAAATTCGGAGAAAAAAATGGTAGAAAATCATTTTTAAAAACTTTTTTTACATAAATATTAAAGGATTTGAAAATATTAAAAAATAAAAATTACTTTTAAATTTCTTTCATTACCTCAAAAATAAATCAAAGGAAGAATAAAAACATTTTAAAATGGTGACATTTTGCCTTCAAAATCTGACTGTGTCGGTATATGCCTATTGAAAACTGCTTAGGAGTTTGGTGATACCTATTGACTTCATAAACCTAAATAAGAAATAATAATAATCATAAGCAAAGCAAAAAATAAAAAATGGAATGCATTCAGTTTAGCCACGGAAGTGAAAGGTAACTGTCCTATAAATAGGACGCTGGATGCTAACGTGTTAGATGATGCTTTATTATGAGAAATAATTCATATTATTTTTGCAATTAACAGACAAATATGTGGATCATTTTCTTATGATACTTGTTCTTAAATTCTACTTTTTATGTGTTAATTGAAAAATTATTTACAGATGTAATTGTCATTTTAAAAAAATTAAAATAAATTATGTTGTTGTAACTTTTATTTTGATTTTTTTAGGTTACTGCAGATGGCGGTGTTGATTGTAGTGATAATCCTGCTGAACAAGAAACAGTTGTTGCTAAGTTGCATTTTGCTGAAATGCTTGTTGCTTTGCAAAACTTAGCTCCTGGTGGTAGTTTCGTTTTGAAAAAATTTACCTTCTTTGAATGTGTTACAATCTGCAAAATGTATTTCCTCAACTGTATTTTCAGAGAGGTATGTATACATAGTATAGCCCTTTAAGACCAGTCCTGTATGATTGTGTGAGTTAAACATTAGCTTATATTTCTGCTTCCTGGTTAGTTCTATGCAGGAAATGCCAGAAGTAATGATTTTTCTTTTCTCCAGAATTTTTACAGATCTAATTTTCTCATAAGATGGCAGATATCGTTATTTTTTAATTGTAGTCGGCATTTAATCCATTGGTTACAAAAATATGCCCAGTCTTAAAGGGATAGGAAGTAAAAATCCAACCAATCTTATTGTTCTCATATAAGAAATTGAAATTTCACTGGTTTTTTTTTTTTTTTTTTTTTTTCTTTGCTCTATGAGAAACATCTCCACTCATTTATTTTTATAGCCTAAACATTTTCTTGGAAAGCAGTGCACTCATGTTTTAACTTTATATCCTTCATGCCTCTGAAAATAGATTTTACTAATTGCTATCAATAATGCATATTTTCAATCATGAAGAACCATGAAATAAAAGTTTCAAAAAGAAGCATTTCATTGTTTCATCATATCATTTAATCACATTTTTTTTTCCTTCTTTTTTTTTCTTAAATTTATTATTTGAATAATGCTTTCTTTGGATATTAACTCTGAAACAGACTTTTGGCTTTTATTTTGTTGTACATAAAACATTAATGTAGTTTTTAGTATTTACAAGTAGTAATAACCTTTTAAAACTGTTTAAATGTTTTTTCTTGTTTCTCTGAAAGGGTTAAGTTTTGGTACATATTTTAGTATTTTTAATTTTCCAACACATCCAGTTAACACACACAACACATCCAGTCGTAGTCTTTTTAAGATCTGTCTTTCAGCTTCAGCTTATTTGATTATTTCATTTCAATGGAAAAATTTTGTTAATTTTTATTATATTGCTGATATATTTTATTGCTCTGGCTTCAATTTCATACTTTTTTAAAACATAAGAATGGAAATTTGCTTTTCAGCTTTATTTTCTAAGTATAATTTTCAGCTTCTTTTAACTTCATATCTTTTTTTTCAGGCAGTTTTATTTTTCTAATGGGCAATAAAACCAAGGAGTCTCATATTATTTTTATTGTTTCATTAAAAGTTTAATTGCATGTATACATTCTAAAAACTAAAACCTGTTTTTTGCATATTGTCTGAAAAGTGGGATTTTATTGGAATTTTGTAAATGTTTAACTTTGAAATAATTTGCAGTAAGCCTTTTTTCAGAAGTTACAAATGATGAAATAAGTTTCTATAGTTTGTCCATTCCTAAACCTTTGCTCATCCCCATTATATGATTTGATGTTTGCAAATTTTTCATTGCTTTTCAATTTTGTACATTACTTTCTCATTGTAGTTAATTGATTTTTTTTTTTTTGTATATATATATATAAATCTTTTGAGATGCTAAGTAGATTATGAAACATATCCAGTATCTACATTTTTTTTATCAATTTTATAATCATGTTTTAACTCGGCTAACATAGTGTTATATTAGTTGAATTTGCATTGTTTCTGCATTTACATAAAAGTGGAAATTTTAAGTGTCTAACGATTGCAATCAATCTGAGTTATGATCTTACTCAGAATTACAATATGAAGTTTTAAATAGCGTGCTTAAGGAAAGTTAAAAGATCTTGAACAACTCTGGAAATGAAATCGATGTGAAACAGAACCAGTATTTGGTACTTTTCCGTTAGCCGGGCGCAAGCGAAAAATCGCCAAATAATGCAGAATTCTGCCAAATTTTGGCGAAATTTGCGCCCGCCGACTTGGCTCGCGTTTGGTTCACAATTGGCGACATTTGCGCCCGGCTAACGGTAAAGTACCCAGTATTCTTGGTAAGCAGTCTAGTCACCAAAAGTAGTTTAAAAGCTTGATCAAATTAAAACTTTAAATTGTTTCTAACTGAATGTGAAAGCATTTTTATGTATATTTGAATTGAGCATTCTATTTTTATATAACAGTTTTGAAGATTAAGCAAGTTGTTTTATATTTTTTTTATTATAAATCAAAAATTTTACAATCACATTTTATATGTCTTAAGAAATTCCTTAATAGATTATATCTGTCTCTCTTGCATTAGATACAACGATGATGAAAATTCTTTTTTGATTTCAGGTTCATGTTTTCAAACCCTTTACAAGTAAGTCAGGAAATTCAGAAGTTTATGTTGTTTGCTTGGGTTATATTGGAGTAGAAAAAGTAAGAGCATACTTAGAACAGATGAATCAAAACTATGGTATGTATAGCATGATTTGCATTTTCATTAACTTTAATAAATTTTATTTATTCAACTTGAGGTAATAAAAGTGAAAATTATTTTGCACTTCACAAATTTCATCTAGGTATAAATTTTTTCCGAGATTTTTTTATCTTATAGACTATCAGTGTTATAGAGTACATTAGTAGTTACTTGTTAACATAATTACAGAATATTTACATTCATATTTAAATCATAAAATTGATAAAATCCAAAGAAAATTTAAGGTTTCAATGCTATTAAGTAATGTCTTATGTCAAAATCATTAACACTAATATTATTTGAATTTTTTTAGTTAAGACATGAAAACATATTGATAAAATTTCACTTGAAATTGCATATTTTTTAATGATTTTTTTTATTTATAAGTATGCACAGAATATCCCAAAACATCATTAACAAACTTTAAGGGTAGGTCAGGCATACAGAAACAAGTCATTTTTGAAATAGAACATGGGCTTGCAAAGGTAACCACTACAAGGGTCTCTTTATCAGTAAATAAAGTAAAAGAAAAGGATACAAATTGTACAGCACAGATTTAATGAATACAAATTTACAATAGCAGAACAGCTGTTTTGCATAAATGAAATGTATATCACTTTCAACAGCAAGTCCTTTGAACACTTACTTAATCCTTTAGCTATGAATTTCTTTAAAAACTTTTTTATCCAGTTTTCTATGCGGATTTTTTTTTTTTTAAATATTTTTATCCAATATTCTATGCGAATGAAGATAATAGGCTCCAAATAAGTAAAATTGGTTGTTTGTTGTTTTATTTCTCCGAGCGGATTTAAATCAAAGGCTGGGACTTAACCACTTAACTTAATTATTTTCTTTGCTATCTAATAAGATGCTCCCTTCTGTTTAGGAAAGTGCTTGTTGTTTTTATTCATCTCATAAGGCATATAACACTTGAGATGTTTATGGATTCTAGATAATTTTTGTGTAAAATTATAAAGATAATTAATGATTAAATTTTAGTTTTAAGACCAAAATTGCGATAATTCGATGCACAAGTATTCTCAGGATGGTAAGTTAAGTGGTTAATAGTCCATAACCAAAAAACTTCACATTTTTATGTATGAAACATAATTATTATTAATTATTGCAAAAACTTTTTTTATATTTAAAATATTTCATCAATATTATTTTTTTTAAATGTGTAAAGCTTACCAGTAGATCGAACATACATGCACAGAAGAAAAGTAAACAATGGCTTTTGGAGCAAAAACAGGCTGTACCATCTGGGTGACTAAAGATGAAATGTACACAATTGTTCTTGTTCTATAACTGGGACAAATTACAAAGAGTTTCAAAGCAATTTTTATCCCGGTAGTGATTTTAAAATGTGGGCGAGACATATATGTTCTATTGGTAGTCAAAGGGTTAAAAAACAACACTACCTGTTTAAATTTTTGAAATTTCAAAGAGGAAGAAAAAACTGAATTTTTCACAACCAGTAGCAAATATTACCAAATTTCTGTAACGTCTGATATGAACTTGAGAACTCGTGTTCCAACCAGATGGGAAAAAATATTCAGAAACATTCGTTATTGGTTGCAAAAACTTCAGTTTCTTCTTCCTTTCTGAAATTTCAAAAAAATTGAGATAGATGGTGTTGCTTATTAAGCAAAGATTTCGAATATTCCGATTGTGAATATAGCTTATCCAAATCATTTTTATCTTTTTAAAAGGGTTTTGTGTACTTAGTGTAAGTATAATCTTAAAAATTTTATTAATAATTCCAATAACCACTGCCCAAGTCCGAGCATAGGAGGCCGCGGTGGCCTAGTGGTAAGGTCTCTGCTTTGGGGCTGGAGGGTTCCAGGTTCGAGACCCGATTCCACTAAAGATCTGCCATGTATGGGGCCTGTTGCACGCTAAATCATACGTAGTGGCCAAACGTCCTCCCGTTGGTGTGGCCTGGAAGTTTGGAGGGGGGGTGCCAGCTCAGGTGTCGTCCTCGTCATCTGACCATGGTTCAAAATTATGAGGTCCATCCCAAAATAGCCCTCGTGTTGCTTCAAAAACAGGACGTTAATATAACTAAACTAAACTATGTCCGAGCATAGATTTTTAAATCTTAAAATAATAATGAACTGTTTCAGATCCACTGTAGCACAAGAAAGACTATAGGGCTAATGTCCATTTCTATGGAAAATTAATTATGTGAATAAAGGTAATAGATAAATTTGCCAAAATCAATGCAAGTAAAATAAAATTATTTTTTTAATTCAAATTATTTTGTTATTATTATTATAAATTACTAGCAGTACACGCATGGCGTTGCCCATGGAATCAGGACTTCAACAAAATTGAAAAGAAAAAAAAAATGCCCACAATGACATGAAAAAGTTCTGAAAACAAAACAAAAGATATGTATTATTGATTTTCCCGCGTATTTTTCTTTGCGACATTGACATTTCAACTGTAGAGAAACAATACAGAGTACATTAATCTGAACCAATATTAAAAAATTGCCAACATGAAAATGATTATTATATAGCAAGTAAAATATGCGAGACATACCCGAACACACTGCCGAAAATAATAATCGAAGTCATTCAGTTGAAGGTTATGACCTATCCTGTGCACTGTCAGCCAATGAAATTGCATCAATGCATGGTGGGAAGGCTCCGGAGAAACTTCCGCGGGAGTATGCTCGCTAGAGAAAAATATCTTTCAACTGACAAGGACAAAATTTATTTTTAAAAAAACGGAAAAAGTTATTTTAACCATTCTTGTTTTAAATCCGACAGAACCATTCCAGTTATAAGATGAAAAAAATTGAAAATAATAGTATTATTAGATCATCGGATGCAGCAAATTTAAAAATAAAAAATAAAATTTCAATGGCAAAACTGATTTTTTAAATTTCTCAAAATTCAGTAAATTACATTTGAAGCTCAAAACAAACTTCATTAGAACGGAAAATTGTTTGTTCTATCCGATGTTGCATTGATTGTTTTTCGACGATCATTAGAAAAGATACTACAGCCGTAAACATGCCAACAAACACAAAACACTAAATAAAAAATTTTCTAGAATAAATTTTAAAATTCCGACTTCAAGGTGCATTGAATCACCATTACGACTACCTGTCTGCCAAATTTCATGGCTGTAAGTGCGATAGATTCGTCTGGACATCGTACACACACACACACAAACATTGCCTTTTATAAGTATAGATTCTTGTTCTACAACTGGGATATATTACAGTGATTTTCAAAGCATTTTTTTATTCCGGTATAATTTTATCCCGGTTTAAAATGTGAGGGGGACAAATATGTCCTGTTAGTAGTCAAAGGGCTAAAGTACCCCAAAAGTTTGTTGTTAATACTGCATCGTTTTTACCATTATTGGATCTGTACTGCTGTGTACTTCTTGTATTGTTGTTATTCATTCCATTGGGCTGTTGTGTTCTTGCAAATTTGAATTACATTGAACCTGTGCTAGACACTTTATCTGGAGTATCCTTCTCTTTTACTTAATTCACTGACTAAGAGTCCTCTACTGTCCTACTGCCAGGTGAAAAACCCTGAGCAGGGTTGCCTCAAATAAATGAGTCAAAGAAAGGAGGGATACCTATGTAAAATTGACTGCAATATTTGGCGAACTTAGTGCACTTCCATTAGGCAAGGAATTCATTTTTGAATGAAGTACAAAGAGAAATTAGATTTCCGCTGGTTCTATCTACACCAAATGAAATAAAGCCCTTTCCTTCACCCCCAAAATGCAGTGGAATATGTCCATAATGACTGCCACTGGCGTGTCTGGTGTCTAGGGTTTTTCTCGCGGCAGTAGGACAGTACAGGGGTCACCCTCTTCTATTTTTTACTCCATATTCTATTGCAAAGATAGCTTATTGTATATTTCTGTCCGCCATGAGAACTGTTGATGCCAAATTGTCTAGTTTACGGTGGTAGCTATGGAAACAGGTTATTGTAGGAAGAATCCATTTTTAGTAGGTAGAAGTAAAAATAAAAAAAACTTTGACTTCCGTTGGATTCCTCCTATTCGAAATGGATCTTCTCTAGCATAACCAGTTGCTATAGTGACCGCCATAAACTAGACAATTTAGCAGTGGTAGTTCTCGTACCTGGCATATCCTTAAAGATTGTAAACATCTTTCTGGGATATTCTGTATATTGATTAGCTTTTTTCAGTAGGTTTTAGACTAAATATTTATTTCAACTTACTGTAAAATGAAAGGATCCAACTTTTGATTAGTTTTCTTCTATTTATTTTCTTGTATTTATAGGATCATTGACAGACAAATCCATGTTTCCTCTAAAAAGCATTCCATCATCTTTCATATCACAGTTAATAGAATGTTGCAAGCTGTTTTCCGAGCTTCAAACAAAATCTATTCAGGAAAACCTCAGGTTGTATTCTATTCCCTTTTCTGAATATGAATCAGAACTAATAGAACTACAGAACGCATGTGCTGAAAAATACATACAAAGATGTAGTATACAGTCGCACCTATTTATTGAAAGGTTATTTCCATTAAAAAAGCAGGTTTGTATCATTCTCATATAATTAAACATTGTTTTTCCTTACAAATAGAAATATAATTTTTGTCATGTATTTTAAAAAATCCTATGAATAAAGAAATTACTTGACATTGAACATTTTTTTCCCTTCTCTGGAGCTCAATGCTATTTCTGTAAAAAGATTTTTTGAATAAATACTTTGGGACATGAAAGTAGTTATTTATGAAATAAGACTAATTTGTAATGAATAACAGGAATCAGGTAAAACTTGCACAATCTGATCTGGAAATCAGATAATGTTCAGCATGATCCAAAATTTACATTATTCTAATAAAATAAAAACATACAAAATTTATTTTAGATACAACAGATTCCATTTAAATAATTTAAAAATTCCACGAAATATTATTAAAAAATTTTCATTTACAATTTATTTTAGACTTATTATTTGCTTCAAACTTATTTTGGATATGATAGATTTCTTTAAATTTAAAATAAAAGTTTTTAAATTGCATTTGGTTAAGCATGAATTATTTTAAAAGTAAATGAATTGTATTTTGGATCAAGTTATTAACAATAACAAATAAATGACAACTCCCAAAGATAATGTAGAATTTGATAGCATTTTAACATTGGAAATGAAAATTCAAATACATTTTATGTTTGTGTTTTCAATGTAAATAATGATTATAGTATGAAAGTATGCACATGGTTCAAAATAAGCTGTATGTTGTTTAAAATAAACTATGTGTCTAGGTTAAAATTTTCCTTGAAAAATATTTCTGTGAGGTTTGCAAATTTAATAATGTTCAACAAACCTAATTATTACTGGAAATTTGTCATGCTGAAATTTGAAATTTTCCAAATGCTGATTAATCAAATATATATATATATATAGTTTTAGTAATTTATTTCATTTTTAAGTATTTGGTGTATGTTATATAATTGAAGGTATTTTATTATAGATTTTTACAAGTTTTCATGATAAGCTCAACAGAAACTTAAGAAAATTGAGATTTCAAGTAGTGGGTGATATATTTGAAAATTTGTCGAAGCCACAATCAATGTTTTGGCCAGATGTTATCTTGGATGTTGAAAGGAGATTGACTGTGTGTTTTCCTTTAGAGAAAAAAAGACAACTTGATGATATTGAATGGTACTTTGTTCCAAAGGTAATTTAGAATTTTGTAACACTTTAGAATTAGAAATGAAAATTCAGAAACATTACTTTTATTTTAATTTGCAGGAAATCAAGAGTAGAATGAAAAGCAAGAGTTATCAAAACTGGCTTTTGATGGGCAAGAAAATTTCACTCATACAAAATTCGAAGTTTTGCAATCCAATGCTTCTCCACCTATGGAACAGAATTTCATATAATCCAGAGGTAAGAAAATAACTATTTTATGGTTAAATGTCAAGTATTTACTAATTCAGAAATAGTTATAAATGTCTTCACAGCTTTTTGCTAATGCTTTGAAATCATGGAATGTAACATCTTAAATGGGATATTTTTATTTATTTATTTTTAATTTTGCATATTATACTGATTTTCTTTTGTTGAAAATGTTTTTCAAATTTTTATTTTATTTTTTTTACTTTTTCAGATTAACATCCAAAACCACCAACCTACAGCCTTCTGTTATTGGGATATTGATAATATATCATCTTTATTGATAGAAAGCAGTGATGCTGAGAATAACTGTCTTGTGTCAATGGCAAAATTAAAAGATGAAGAGCCAACAAAAGATCCAGCATTGACTAAACTGAAAGAAACATTTAGTAAATCTTTTGTATGTTTTTTTTTTTTTTTCACTTTTTTTCTAAAACATATTTTTAATTTGAAAAATAATATGCATTTTTCATATGATTAATTTTTTATAGCTATCTGTTGTTTGCACTTTAAAATAATCCACAAATTATCTGCAGTATGTGAAACACAATGTCCTTTTTATGGAAATTTGTTTATGTTTCTTACATTGCTTCTTTTTAATCTTTTGTTTATGTGCAAAGGAAAATATTATCATTCTATAGATTGTTAATGGAAGGGTAAACTTATTTCTTTTCAAAAATTTGATCTTTCGGTTACTGCTCAATTATTCAGTTTAATTTATCTTTTTTCATATCAAAAATGATTTTATTAGGTCTTTTTGTTTGTCATATAGTTGAAAATTGTCTAAAAGAAAATTATTTACCACTTGGAAGGGAGGGGGACAAAACAAAAAACAAGTACTGTTCATTGATTGCTAAATTTCTTTTAATGTTCTTTGTGGTCTTTTTATTCCATCAAAGCACTATCACGAATATATTTTTTAAAGCCCAAAAGGCTTTTCTTTGTTTCTTCTTAATTATTTCTTATTAATCTTTTGTTTGTATGCATATGAAAATATTTATCTCCATTCTACACTTTGTTAGTAACTGATTAATGTTTATTTTTTTAAAATAACTGACAAATTATTATTTGTTAATGTTTTTAACTTTAAAATATTTTAATTCATTAATACATTTATTAATTTTTTGTGGTATTTTTAAATTACCACATTTATTTCTTGGTAATCTGACATTATAATAAATAGCATTGAAATTTGCATTTAATACATTACAGAGATTGGTAGTCATATGGCAGTTAATATGTTAGTAGGGGGTTTGGAGCTCAAGACTGATTATCACAAAATATAGGGTAAGCTAGGAAAAAGGCACTGTTCATATTACTAAGTCCTCACATTGATCAACTCAAAGAATCCTGGTTTCATGTTGGCAAAGAAAAATAATATTATCTGTTGTCTAAGAAAAATTAACATGTCAGTACCCAGAAATTATTCAACTTTCAAATTAATCTATTAAACTGCTTAATCAGTAGATGACATGATTTGTGTTTCTATGCGTCTTAGGGTTACTCTGTGTTACACTTCACCAATAACCAGTGGTAATTACTAGTAACTTTAGTCATATTGTTTGAAGTCTCACTCTCGAATCATAAAATAGAAATTGTAGCATGGTTCAATTTTTTCTTCGTTTTGCATTTAAACATATAATTTGTGCATTATATTAAAAAATAGTTATCTAAGAAATGCTGTTTTAAAAGGAGCCATGTTCTCTTTAAGAAGAACCTAAACTGTGTAATACTTTACTCATCTTATTTTTCTGGAATAGAATTCTCTACTCTAAATATCTGAGTATTGTAGATTTATCCATTATGACTTTCTAAAGATGAACAAATACGCTAGACATAGTATGAAGCCCTGTCTAGATTTCTGAAATAACCAAACAAAATGCTTGTTTCTCAGAATAGCCCAAGGTCAAATTTAAATTAGCTTCTCTTAAAAAGAAGTGGGGTGGCTATTTAAAAACTAAGCATTTATTTTGATTATAGAATTTAACTATGCAAAATATTGAATATTGGTGTTTAAAACGAAATTGTGCTCAATATATCAATTGTTTTTAAAATACATTACATATAAATCGGGACTATTCAGCTAGGCAGATTGATATGCTTTGTTGCTTTTCCTGTACGCTATGGTAGCCTGGACTTCAGCACCAAAGGATTGCAAGTTTGAAACCTGGTTGCACCAAAGATCTAGGGCCTGATCCACATTAAATCTGACTCCTGGATCGAATATTCCTTCTCTTTGATGTGGTGAGGAAGATGCCTTCTCAGGTGTTCTTGTCATCTGATCAGTTTTTTTTTAAAGTGTGTATCAGAATAGCTTTTGTGTTGCTTCATAATGGGGTGTAGTTTCTTTAAAAAATCATTCATTTAAAAAATATCTGCCACTTTTGAAAAGAATAGCCCAGCAAGAAAGCAAATTTTGCTATTTTTATCTAAAATTCACTCCTTGTGATCTAGTAGTACTTAAAAATACCATAGAAAGATGGATTTTTAAGCACTATATAATTAATTATACATAATAATATATAATTATTATAAAGAATAATTTTTAAGCTCCATTGAGTAAATTTAGGCCTGGTAGAAGTCAAGTTTTGTGTAGTGACATCTCTAAAAACAATCCTATGATCAAGAGGAAAGGTTTCACAATCAGTATGCCATACAAGATTTGCATCTACTTCTAGATGACGAATAAATATGGTATAAATTCTTATTTAGAATAAAGAAGTAACTTTTTGTAAATTTGAATAACTCTGAATCAAAGAAATTTTCTATGTCATCACCTACAAAGCAATTTTGTTTGAAGTGCTATTTTAATGGAATGAGTATAAATGTTTCATTCAGAAAATGAATATATATTCTGATTTAATAATAAAGTAAAGAAATAGAGATAGAATTGGTCGACTACTGTACTAAGTCTACTGTACTATATTCTGAAAGAGCAGCTATGAATTTATAAACTGTAATTTTGTTTTATATGAACATATCAATAAACAAAAATGAAGTCATCTTTAGATGCATTAAAGACAGTTAAGTCGAACATTCTTTTGATTGTAGTTGATTGAAAATTTTGTTATGTTGTATATTGAGTTGTGCTGTTGTTTGTTTATTCATTTTTTACTCTTAAAAAATATTAAAGTGCAACTTCTTGGATATAAATGGTTTCTTTATGTAACTATGTTTTATTGGTTAGAATATCCTGTAAGCTTGGAAATTTCTTTTACAGAACTACAACTTTTTAAATTTAGAAAACCAAGAAGCAAATTTTCCTGAGGAAAAGAAGATAGTTTATATTAACAGCACCGTATGGATTAATTCATTGCATCAAGAAATCCTTATTAAACAGATACTTATAGATGTCTTGTGTAATGTAATAAAGGTAATTTTGTTGATATTTATATCGTTGTGAACAGCGTTTAAAATTGATTAGTGTGAATTATTTATCCTCTCTGAATACTTATAATTCTTACTGTTATTCAAGAATACATTTTACTTTATTGTGCTTATCAAAATACTTTCTGTGCTTGACTTAAAAAGCAATTCCAAAACAAATTTGTAGTTTTATTGAATGTAAATAGATAAAATTAGACTTTAAAAATGTTGCAGCATTAAAATTGCAAGAGAAAGAAGTGAGAGCAAGGAAATTAGGTTTTGATAAATTTATCATCAATATATCATTTTCAGTTTTCTCTTAGTTTTATTAAATGAATTTATCAATCCAAACTGAAATTGACAACATGATTATTTGAAATTGCTCGATGAATTTTTGTGTGTCTTCAAGATTATTCAATCATAGTTCTTGTCATTTTGAAATTTTTGTCGATAACAATAAGCTATTCTTCAGTTTTCTCCCACTTCAAACTTTTGTCATCCAGTATTAGACTGCTTATCTGAGATATCTCAAAAAAGACATCTGAAATATCTAAAAAAAACTAACTTTTAAAGTATAAAAATTGCATTAGATTTTGTAGTTTTAATTTTTGAAATTTAAAAGCATAATGTGCAATGATATTTTTATTCAATTATTTATTTTTGAATATTTTAAAGAGTGACCAAGATTTTTTTAGACTTCCATGCACATCAAGTAAAATGTGTGATAGAATTTTTGGACTGTTTTTATGTTACATATTAATAGAGGAAAATATTTACTATTTTCACCTGTATCAATTTAATTACTGAATATAATATAATGAATTAAATTTTAATTAAAATTAAAAGAATGGTAATAAATAAAATTAAATAGTCTGTTGTGTTATACATTAAATTTTATTATTCTTATCTTTTCAATCTTATTTTTTGGTTTTCTAATTAACATAAAAATATTCTTTAAAATTTTACTTGCTATTCGAGAAAGAAATACCACTTTGGTTGAAAATTTATGAGGGGAAGGAAAAAAAACTTTTGGATTAAAAATGTATTAAATTTTATGTCGAGTTTGACCTAGCATATATGATTGAACATAATTCAGCATTCACACAGTGGTGGCTTGTCAGCTCATAAATAAGCAGTGCTGCAAGAGTTTTTGCAGGTACTGGGTTTTTGAACCACTTTCAAATCCGGCATAATGCGACCTGTATTTTTTATTTCAATTTTTCTCTCAATGAAAGCTGAAAATATGATTTTTTGAAGGTTGCAACATTCAGTTTTTCTTAGATACCTCTAATAATAATGATCCCTCCTTATAAAAATTTTGACCTGAATAATATTTTAGAAAATTATCTTCAAACTTGTTTTCGAAGAGTGATTTCTAACAATAGAAAACAAATGCATTTCTGTTGAGGCAACATGAAACAAAACAGAAACCCATTAAACAGCCACGAAAGAAAGCGAAAAACAGCCAAATGAGGAAGTGAAGGTGGAAATCACTCGTCAAACCAGAGCAGTAATGACCGCAGCTCTGGTGTCTTTAAATTCAAAGGGAGAAAGGGTTGCCTTCTCTCTCCAGATTCATTGCTCAGTGTGTGCATTTAGTTCTTTGGGGGGGGGGGGGGGTTTTGGGGGGGGGGCGGGGGGGGGGGTTGTTGGTTGTTTTTTTTTTTTTTTTTATCATTGAACTCTCAAAGTGGAAAATTAAGGAAATAAGAATAAAAATGAAAATACAAACTTTTAAAATTATTTCAGAGAGGTCTGCAGCCTGTAATGGATGAGCTGCCATTGCATTCATAACAAATTTATTTCAACATGAACAAATTTTTACTACAGGTGAAAGCTTCTAGCCCTTCTAGAGCAGTGGTGCACAAACTGTGGGTCGCAACCCCCAAAGGGCCAAATTTATGTGGGTCATTAAATTCAAAGAAATTTATTTGACAATAAAAAAATATAAGACTTTTCTTCAAAAATTGTGGTTGCGATCCCCAGAGGGGTCGCGACCATGGTTATCAGACCTCCAGAACGGTCGTGACAAAATTTTATATAAAGTGAGGGGGTCGGAAATGAAAATAGTTTGCGCACTACTGCTTTAGAGAAGAAATTTATCACCAAAATGTAATAATTATCAGTAGACGTTTCCTGCTCATAACCAGTGCATTTATTTTGAATATTTTAGTTTCACCTTTGCTAATTTGTATTATGTTTTTTAATAGGTCATGAAACCTGGAGATTCCTTAATAATTTGCATTCAAACCCTCTTAACAAGATATACCACTGGGATTATTTACATGATGCTTTCACTGTTTGAAAAAGTAATTCTTTTGGTCTGTTTTGTCAAACAAATAAATAACTAAGAAATTTGTCTATTGTATTTTCCATAATATATACAGGGATGAGATTCTTCCGCTTTTTTGGTATTTTGAAGAAATTCTGCTTTTTTGTCTTTTTTCTCTCTCAAAATTCCGGGTGTTTTTATTTTATTATTATTACCGCAAAATTTTGCTTTTTCTTCCGAAAATTCCGCTTTCACACAAAGAAAAGAAACCTTCCTATCTTCCGTTTTCGAAAGAAAATTCTGGGAAAATATGCTCGACCGTGCGGTTTAACTCCACCGGCTAGGAAACTAGCTGATTCATCTTCTACTGACGAATCATCATTATATCTGCAAGCTCTACAAGGTTGAACATTCCAACATTCAGTGCCATTCAAGGTATTAAATATCACCTTTTTGCAGAAAACAAAACGTCCGTGGCATATTGCAAAAAAAAAAATTTTTTTTTTTTTTTTCAACATGTTAGTTGGAAAAAAAATTAGTTGGAAACTTAGGGTCATCTTGTAGGGCGTACCAAGATGAAGAAATAAAACAAAACCAAATAAATAAACTACATAAAAAAAGAAACTCCTGTCAAAAGAGGCAGCTAAAAAGCTGTGTGCAAATGCAACAAAAAAGCAGAGAATAAGACATAAATAATAAAAATAAAACATGATTTATCTAGGCATTCTAGAGATAGTGTAGTCCCGACAACTATGCCAGTAATTAAACAGAGAGATACTAATGAAGACTGTGAAAAACTTTAGCCTCTACTGAAAATAAGCAGAGGATGCAAACACATCCTTTATTGAAGAAAAATCTGTCAAAGATAGAAGCCCTCCAAAACAAGGGGTGAAGCGTGTTAATGTAGATCTGTTACCAACAAAAGCATAAAAATAAAAAAAGTGAAAGAAAACCATTTCTTTAACAATTAAAGAAATGTTTCAAAGGATTTCAAATAACAATAATGCTAAATGAATCTGTCATTGTAACTGTACAATATCTCAACCCCTCTTGCTTTATAAGGTGCAAAATCATTGTACTGTTACTTTTGCAAACATGTATCAAAATAAAAGAAATAAAACAGAAATCAGTATATGATACATTATTATAATTTATAAAGAGCTAATACACTTTACATATTTGCATGAAGCAAAAGAAATTATTTGTCCTTATTTTTATTTATTTTTTGAGCTAACTTTTATCAAAAGGCTATTAAATATAATTCTTCTCGGACTTCTGTTGGGTGCATGTTGAATCTCAGTGATGTACAGGTGATAAATATGTTTTAATGTCTAATTTTGTATTTTCTGATGCACCTGATGATGTGCTAAACTTGTTTGTTAACTTTTAATGTGAATGATTTAATAATAATTTAATATTCTTTTTCTTATTTATACATACCGAATTATAAATAATTAAGTTATTAATTATTATAGTGTAATATTTTCATCATGTTGCATGTTCTGATGTTTTACTTCTTAAAACATCTTTCGCGTATAAATTATGGTACAAATGTTTTGCTCGCATATGATTTCAGTCTTTTTGCTTTTTTGCCAATCTCATCCCTGTATATAGTTGTAGTAATACTTTATATTACTGCTTTGGGTAAAATGCTAAGTTCAGCTTTAGAAACTTTCTCACTGAGACTCTAGTGCCTATAAGTCCATGAGACATCAAAATTAGTGTTTTCGGGTGGCAATGATTTTTGCAGTACTGCATCATCAAACTAAAAGGGGCATTTTCAAATTATAAATAACAGTAATAATAAACAAGACCTGTTTGATATGCATGTTGATACAACATGGATTATTGCAGTAATATATATATATAAACATCTGTTTTAAAAATTTAGTTATTGATAACAGTTCTGAATTGTTGAATTAGTATTGTTTTAAAGTTATTCAAAGGCTATAGGGGATTTGAGGACCTTTTCATTTTGAAATGTCATCAGGTGGTGATGATGCCATCCGAGCTAGTATCCTACATTTTAAGCTTTCATACTATCTTAACGTAAGGGCAGATTTATTGTGCACTAGGTGTACCAACATGATGGATCTTTGGTAGAATCAAGTTTGATAGTCAGGCCTACTTCCTCTGATTATGAAGTTGAGAGTAGCTCCTGCCCATAAGGACAATAATAATTCATTGCAACAATCAGGGTCAAACATCCTCTCGTTGCTGTGGTGTGGAAGTTTGGGGAGAGGATGCCAACTCAAGTGTCATCTGATCACAATTCAGAATTATGAGGTCTGTCCCAAATACCCCTAGTGTTGCTTTTAAAAAATGTTTAAAAAAAATTAAACCTAAAAGATGCTGGAACTTTCATATAATCAAAGATTCTCATTATCTGGAAATCAGCAGAATTCATAGATGTTTCATTTCCTGATATATTTTTTTAGCTTTTTTTCATGAAGTACTGATACCAAACTTAATTAGTCAGACATCATTTTCCAAGTTTCTTGTATCTATGAGTTATCATTGAGTTTCATGAAATGTTTAAATGAAATGTCAGTTTGCTGCCATGATACACCAAAAAGCATTTTTGTATAACTTGTATTCCTTAGCCTTTTTTCTTGAACCAGTGATTAGAAAAAAAAAAATTCAGATTAAACAGTCTCTATGTATAAAACGATTATGTGGATGCAAAGTCAGGCCGAATTTGTTAATCGCCGTTTGTCCACAGCTCTCAAGTTTGAATTGTTTATATCGGCGAAAAGTCTCAGACAACGAAATTTTTTTTCGATATAGTGAAAAAAACGAGTTTAAATCTTGCAATTTCGATAAAGTAAATGAATGAATGTCTACTTAATATGTGTTTTTAATTGAATGGTGGTGAAATGGGCTATTTCATCTCTCGGCAACTCAAAATTCCCGAGTTTTTAAAAACAAAAATAACTACCCGGAGAAAAATGTTGTATCTTTCTTAACTAAATTATAACTGGAGTGAATGTATACATGTGGGAAAACTTTCTGAATAACATTTCGTTTAAAAGTGCATTTTTATTAAATTTTATGGTGTGTCTTTAGAAACTTTTTTTTTTCTTTCTTTTGTATAAGCATATCAATAATTTTTAGTCAAAAGTTTGATAATTAGCATTTTTTTAATTGAGATAAACAGGATAAGCAGCAATTTTATATGCCATATTTCTAATTTATAAAGGTATGTTTTGAACAATCACTTTTGCTTTTCTTCTACATACCCAATTGAAATTTCAGTTTCAGTGCTTTCTTCCAAGTGATTTGGCTCCTGCTTTTTCTGGTCAAATGTGGATACTGAGCAATTTTCAAAACCCTGAATGCACCTCTCGTATTCTCAGCTACTTTGAAACAGTTGCCTCATTCAAAGTTCCGGAAGAAATGGAAATTCTTGAAATAGTTCCCATCCCAGTATTGTGTGGTATGGTTTAATACTTTTTTAGGTGTTATTCATTCTCGTTATATTGTTCGTGTACATATATTTGCTTCATGGATACATTTGCTCTTTACTTGTAAATTTGCCAAAGCAAAAATAACATAGAATGTTTCAGAAAATAAGGACATTTTGATATTCAAATATTTATTTTACCATAATATGCACAAATATTCTTTATTGCTAATAATTATATGATTTTTTTCGATAAAATTTGCTTATTTGTTGAGATTTTCAAAACAAATTGATTAAATAATATAACTTACTGAAATTACTCAGAATGATTATTGATTTTTGCCATTTTATGTTCATAATAAGTTTGTGGATGAAAAAATAAATTTTGCATTTAATATTGACAAATTAAATTTTGACTTACTTGACGTTAGTTATTTTGTTCTTGGCATTGTACATAAACATTGTTGTAATTACTAATTGTTACTATTAATCTTTTTAAATAACCATAAGTTTCTTATTCAGTTTTTGTTTGTTTTCTTCCAATTGTGTTGCCATAGCCTAAAAATTTTAATAACTTTATTGTATATGAATGATTTCTTTTTATAACTTCTTTTTTAGGTGGTCACTTTTATGAATATTTATTGGACTTGAACAATAATCACATGCATCAAAGATTACGGAGCTTAACTTCTACTGAAAAGCACAGATTGAAAATTTCTGTATAAAATGTTTCATTGAAAAGACTGTAATATAAGTATCATGCTGTATATAATTCATTAATTACAATTTCTCTTTATCCTGATTTCTGTTCCTGGTTCTGTAATCATTCGCAATCAATTCGCATATTAGTTTCAAAATATAAAAATAACACAATACACACACACGCGCAAACATAATAACAAAAATGCCAAGCAAATACTTTAAAATAATGGAGTATTTTGCTTAAAAAATTATAAATACCCAAGATAAACTGACACTTATCTAGACACTGATGTATCCCGAGGTAAAACAATATTTAGATCGGCAATTAGTGATTGCTAGCTTCTGAAACATTATAAGTATGGAGCACCATTCCTGGGGCTAATTCTTAAAAGCATGAAAATGTATATTTTAGTAATGATTCAAATATTTAAAAAAACTAATTTATTTTTAATTAATTATTTATAAAAAAAACTTTAGGATTTTGGCCAAACAAATCCCTTATGTTATCCATGGACAGGACTCTGTTCTTTCTGCCAGACCTATTTCTGGGAAAAAGAAGTAAACTCAAGTGGAAAATACACAAAATGTTGCCACAATAAAAAAAAAAAATTCTTTTGGAAAATCTGTTGAATCCACTGGAAATATTGAAGGATTTAAAATCAGTGATTCAGTGGAATCAAAAAACTATCAGAAGCATATAAGGATAAGGTAGCATATAACTCTGTTTTAGCTTCCAAGGGAGCACAAATTAATCTCCTCCTGGAACAGAGCCATACTGTTATAGGATTCATGGTCAGATATACCGCATAATAGCAGAAATACATAACTGTATGGCAAGAGAATGGTGGTCATGTAGTGATCCCAAAAGAATCGCAACATGATTCTTGGATGTTGGTGAGCAGGGGATATAACCTCCTAGTTTCTTAGGAAATAATGTGCAAGAAATCATCAACTTTTCATATTAGGTTTTAAATATCTTCTGTAACAATAACTTGAAATAAATTATTAAACACTATTGGAAACTTCTACAACTTTTAGTCTCAACCAAAAGCAGTACACATTAATGAATTAAAAATTAGAGATATATTGTAGAAATTATTACAAATCAATACAATTATTTACAATGAATAAATGATAGAAAACTTTAGAACATTGTTTAATTTTTTTATTATCAACTAATTACGCATTTGATTTGAAAATGAAAACGGTGAAACATGTTTTATGTCCAGCAGTATGTTAAGTGGATTAAAACATTTTTCAGCCTACTGAAGGTATTTCTTAATATTCTAACTATCTTAAAGGACTTAGTTTACAGATATCCCGGAAAAATAGATGAAATAAAAAGAAAGTAAATTCCTTAGCTTGCAACAGTGGAAGAGAAATGCACAATTAAATATTTGTTTGAATTGAGTTGCGTCAATGAAAAGTATTGTTGTAAATTATGCCAAATCATATTTTTTAAATTAATTAAAATTAGAGAAAAAAATTTGTACAGCAAATTAATTGATATCATTGAAAAAGTTGTTTTTTGAATTTTCAGTTGGTGTAAACATTGTATTTGTGCTGTAATGTTTTTGAAAGTAATTAAGAAAAAGCACCAAAATTTGTTTAATTTATAATTAATTAAAAATCTAATCAAAATTTCCGAGGTGCACAGGCCCCGGGGGCACCCCCCCCCCCCCCCTTCCCCCTAAAGTATGTTTGTGCCAAATTCCGTAATTCTAGGTCCAGCGGTCTGCCCTGTAGAGCACCAACATATACACACATTTTCCTTTATTATTAGTAGAGATTCACATTTAACATATGTATCATGAGCATTAAACAAACTCATTGCAAACTAAACAGAGTACGCAGACAAACCTAGGATTCGAATCCCCAACAACCCACTTCATAACTAGACGCCTTAGCCTTTCAGTCAGCGGAACTCTCATAAGGGAAGGTAGACTGTGCTAATAGATCTGTGCATCTACACATTTTATTTTAAACTGTTTTCTTGATTTCATTAATTTTTAAAATTTTGAGTTGAGAATATGATTTGAAGTCAAAGAGAGAGGGATTTTCGCTAATAACTACATTTTGCTAGTAGAATAAATTATAAAATTAGTGTTCAAAATTAAATACTTTTAAAGATATGGGACAAAATGTAAGTTATAATTTTTCAACATACATTGACTGTTTTTTAGGTTTAATTTTGTTTATGAACATTAAAATTTCAACATTAAGAAAAAGGCGATATATAGTTTTCTTTGAAGTGCAAGTTCTATATTTAGTAAAGAGATGGAAAAATTTTTTTATAAAAAGACCTAGTTAGTTTTTTACAAATTATCATCGATTTATTGAATTAATAAAAAGGACAGTCTAGGAGATGCCATTAAAAATCGGATGTTTTTTAAACAGACAAATATCAATCGTTGGCAAGGGTAAAGGGTTGAACCTTTTGGCAAAGTAGCGGAAAGGCTCGCTAGTCAACAGGAAACAAAATTTTCTGTAAGGTTTTTAGTAAGATTTCTCCAAGCTTTTATTACAAGCTTGTTTCAGGCTTTCCTCAAGCTTGTTTCGGGCTTTTCAAAAGGTTGTTAAGAGCCCTCCTTCGGCGGACACAATAGAACCCCCTTTCCCCCTCCGAAGCCGTACTTCTACAAAGGGGTCCAACCCCCTCTTGAAAGTCGTACTCCTACAGAGGGGTCCAACCCCTTTTTTTATCCCCTTCTTCTGACGTCGTACTTAGAGTTATCTGGAATGTCATTTAATTACATCAATTAGGAATCTTAATTAATCAAAGCTTAATTATTAATTTGATTAATATAATTTTTAATTGAACTTACTTGTACGATTTCGTTGTAGATTATGACAAAACTTGAAATTCCGCCGAGCTGGGGATCGAGCCCACGTTCGTAGAGACGGAAGGCAAGCGCAGTAGCCACTATACCTGACGGGATTACACACGAAGGGACAGGTGGTTCATAAAAAGCTTTCCTACTTCAATTTTATGGTAATGGTTTCCGAAACGGTTTGCGCGGAAATGCTTTCGCGGACTTGTCGGTGAGGTAGTTCATAAAAAGCTTTCTTACGTGAACCTGGCGGCAATGGTTTCCGAAACGGTTTGCACGGAAATACTTTCGCGGACAGCCTATGGAAAGTGAAATGGCAACCTTCTTTGCTATCTGGGATGTTCCCTTACCTCCCACCCCACTGAGACAAGTTCGTAATGAGCTTTTAATTTCATGGAGGGTTTGCTCAGCAAATCTCTGAAACATAATATTATTTGCTATTTTGTCGCAGCTTGAGATTTCCAGGTTGTAAAAATGACTGTATTCGTAAGATTTTCCCATGAAACTATTTAAATTTTTAAGAATCTTGGGAATAAGAGCTACAAACAACCTACTATTCTTTTAAATACAAACAATTGATTCCTTAATTTTGCACCCCCTGGCAGTTGCTCCCAGGGCACGTGCCATACCTGTCTCACCCTAGTTACGCCACTGATCTCTTGTTACCTGAGGTTCGTGTTTTCGAGAATATTCGTTGAAAAAATCATCGCTCTCCATTTTCCTGCTTGTTGGACTGCTTTCACCGTACCCACTGAACGATTTTCGTAACACTGGTGTCGGAAGTGGGATACGTTGTCTATGGTGAACGAGATCTCAAGCGAAGATGGCCAAGAACGTTGAACTGATTGCTTTGATAGCCGAGTTGAAGAACTCTTTGGAAGCTGTTGAAGAAGAAATGAGAGATCAATTCTGAGCTTGACAAGAGAGAATGGAGCTAGGACAGGAGGATATGAAGAATAACATTCAAGCACACGTCGAGACTCAAGTCGAAGGAATTAAGGATCATATTAACAGATGTATAGGGAAAATAGAAGATGCCCAAGGTGCGAAAAGAGAGATTGGAGAAGTAAAGGGCGAAGTTCAAAAGAACATCGAGGAAGTAAAGTTCAAGGGAAGATCGACGACATCGAGAAGAGACTTAATGTACTTGAGGTCAGACCAAACAACTTCACGGCATATTCCAGACCGATAGTCAAACCTTTGACATTCTACAGACAAACATCATGGACTGTTTTCAAGACTCAGTTCGACGTTGCGAGCTCTACAAACGGATGGAAGGATCTTGTGAAAGTCAGACAACTTGTAGCCTCTCTCCAAGGACCAGCGGCAGATTCTACAAGGAATACTAGCTGATAAGTTGACGGACCTAACGACCATCGCGAAAAGGCTCTGGAATCCCGATTTGGGGACAACCATCTTACCTAGTTTTACAGGAATGAATTGAAGACAAGATGACAGAAGCCAGGAGAAAGTCTTCAGGTATTAGTAGCCGATATGGAGCGAATGATGAGCCTAGCCTACGCCGAGTGCCTTCTGGATGTTCAGGAAAGCTTAGCAGTCCAATACTTCGTCGATGTTATCAGAGACGAGGACACGCAACATTCAACGAGATTGATGGACGCAAAGGATCTGAAATCAACTCTGGCATATAGCATGAAGTATGAGGCTGCGAAATCTGTTTCGAAGACATCCAGACACGAGATCAATAGAGATGAAGGATGATACCGATAGAGAGAAAAAGGATAAATTAGAATTGTTGGAAATTAAATAATTGAAAACGAGCGAAAATCTATTGAAAACGTTGGAAAAATTATCGAACAGTATTGCTTCTGGGAAGAAAAATGCTTCTCGACGAAATCTGAACTTGACTTGTTGGAACTACAACAAAAAGGGACACGTGCAGAGAGAATGCCAAGCGATTACGTCCATCCAGGAAAACTAACTTATGTCCGTCTTGCGAGGAGAAGGCTACCTTTTCTCAATAAAGCCCCTGAAGAAGGACTGAAAGTTTCCGCTCTTAGCGGTGACTCTACTTGGAAGGATCTATTTGTAGTATCCCGTGTTTGATGTTGGTGGACACAGGTGCAAATGTAACTCTTTTGAGATCAGATATGGCCCAGAAATTTAAGGAACAACTTATTTTCACGGCTCCTATTATTTCTTTAAAGACTGCCACTGGTGAAAAAGCAGATATACACTGGAAACTGGATGCATCAATGGAATAAGGATCCAGAAAACTCCGAGACAGAGCCTACGTAGCTGATATCACCAATCCAAAATTATTGCGAGTTGTGAACCAATGGTGGATATCGTCGCTCGCCCTCAAGAATTTTCCGAATCACAACATCTTCCTTCAATTTTAGAGAATCTTGAAGGATTTAATGAAGAACAGTAGTAAGGAAGTTACTTAAAGAATTTCAGAACTTGTTTTCGACCTGTGAACGTTGTTGTCAGCCGCTGCAATATGACACAACATAGAATTAATACAGGTGACGTTCCACCGATGAAGCAATATCCGACGTTTGCCTCTTGCGAAGAAAGAAGTCAGAGAGCCTAATTAACAGGGTTCCCACGGTCCTTGAAAACTCCTTGAATTTTATTTGCCGTACTCGGGGCCCCGGAAAATACTTGATTTTTCGTTGGGTCCTTGAAAAGTCCGGAAAGGTACTTGATTTTTTTTGTTGGGTCCGTGAAAAATTCGAAATGTACTCTGTCTTGAGAATTCCACCGCCGGAAAAAGGGTGTTGCTATGGGAACGCTGTCAGTCACTATTCCTTTCTCTATTTTGGAGGAAGAGGAGGGGTGGGAAAAAAGGGTGTTGCTATGGAAACGCTGTCAAACACCAATCTTTCCTCTCTGTGTAGTTTGGATGGAGAGGTGGGGCTTGCGAAAAAGGGTAGGGTTTCGCTATGACCCTGCGATTCCTTGAGATCCGGAAAAAGCAGGGTAATTTATTCTAAAACTGGATTTTTTTTTTTAAATTTTGATAATTCTTATGAGACGAGATAATATTCATTGCTCTTTTATCGTAAGTAGAATAAAACATCGATGACTACCAATGAAAATCGGTCCTTTTTCAGAAACGGAAGTCATCCGCGTTTCTGCTCACGCGCCAGGCAGTGGGATGTTTCCATTTAAATTTCAGTGGAACCGAAATTTAGTCTATGAACAGGATCGCGTTCCCTTTATCAGTTAAATTAGATACTCAGTTCATAGATATTAGTTGTACTCAAATGTGGAAGACGCACAGGAATTTGGCTTCGTGCCAAAGAGATAAAGACAATTTGCGAGATCGTAAATTTTCCTTCATCTGTCTATACAAAAAAAAAAAAAATAGCATCCACACTGGATACTGTTTGCTTCTTTGATTTAATATCAAATAGGAGTTATAACCAGAATGAATTCATTTTTCTATTTCAAGGAAATCTTTTTGGTGAATTATTGCAATACCTGACATTATTGATATTTTATGTCAGCATTTTTTTTTTAATTTTGTGTATTCTTTTTTTGTGTTATGGATACGGATTATTTTGATAAATTATGTGATCTTCAAATTGGACGGAAATTATCTATTATAGAAAAGAGGTTTTTTTTTCTTCGTATGTATGTATGCATGTTTTTGTTCTTTATGCACTCCCAAACGGTTTAATTAAAAAGTGATGGATTAGTGCAAGAAGTACATTTTTTTAAAAAATTGAATTAAATGTTTATTTATTTATTTTTAAGTATTTTTTGCCCATTTTTGCGAATTTGCATATTTTTGCATATTTTTACACACGTGAGAAGAAAAGTTATGCTTCTGGTATTTTAATTTATTATTTCTTGTATTTTTTTCTCTTTTTTTTGTCTTTTGATGTTTTGTTTCTCTTTGAGCCGATTTTTATTCTTTTTGAGCCGTATTGAAAAAAATTGGTTGGAATCAAAAGTTTAATTTTTTTTTTCTATAATGAAGAAATATTATGCTTCTGTGTTTTAATATATAAACATTGGAACAAATTGTTATCTTGTCTTTTTCATATTTTTTGTCCTTTGTTTTTTTGCAGTGGATATTTTTATTAAGATTTTACTTTGCTTAAGATTTTTTTAAGTTTATATTTTTAATCAGCAACGCAGGGAACGCAAAGCTCTTGTTAAAAAGCAGAAGGTTTGTATCTTTTTTTAAGGACCAATGGTAATGGTTTTTCTGTCTTCGTTGATGTCATAGAGGCGCCTTTGAAGAAATGGATTCTAAGGGGCTGGTTCCATATTGCCGAAGATCGACACCCAAACTTTTTTGAGCGACTCTTGCACATTTTCAACAAACTTTCGGTCTTTTTCTGTCATTTTGAGTTGTTTCTATGAGGGCTACTAGTATGAGTCACACAGGAAAAGGGAAGCGTTCCCCTTTGAAAATTCTGCAGCATGTTTTCCAAACAGAAAAATTACGGAAGTGTGAAAAATATATTAAGTAATGAGTAATAATTTAATTAAGATAACTAATAAGTTTAAAAATTAATTTTAGGCTACAGATTTCTTGAGTGTCAGTTATTTTCAAAAAGTTTTTGTTCCTGTTTGGAAAAAATCCTACGAGCACCTATAGTAATCAATTTTTACTTATATTAGTTCTTATTAATAAAACTTTTTTCTTTTTCAACGTTCATAGAGGATTAATATAAGTGGTTTGATTAATAAAATTGAACATAAAAGAGCAAGGGATGCCAGATTATGTGGTTTTTTACTCTTCATTATGGCAAATAGTCGGGTAAATTTTTGTACTCCATTCACACAAACTGGCTATTCAGTTAGTAGATAAATAAATATATGGCAAAAATTTTAAAGGGTCATCATAAATGTGAGTCATACATCACACTGAACTGCATTGCATTGGTTTCTGCACTGCAGAAGTCTGCAGACAAACTAGCTGAAAAAGCTGAGAAAAGTAGAGATGTTCAATCTATTGCAGAATCGAATAGTTTTAATAAAACAGCCAAAGAAAGGGCCAATGAAGTCAAAATGATAAATGAAAAAATTGAGGCTTTAACAGAACAACTGAAAATGTAAATTTTAAAGTATTTTGAAGTTTATTTATTTAAAGGTTTGTTGATTTGTACCTGTCTCTTGCTTTTTTTTCTCTCTTCACTCCCAAGCAATGGTCAAAAGTAAGAATAGAGGTTCTTGTGGGGCTAATAATTTTTTAATGAATTTTGTTTCAGCTAATGTGTTTGTGAAGTGAGCTACTAAGTAATGCTTAGTAGTAGTTTGTGTAAAATTAGCATCTAGTAGTAGAACACTATAGCTAATAGTAAGGGTGCTTGAATAGTGATCTCGAAACTCACTTTTCATTGTAGATTTTGGTTAACTAACTGCAAGGTGAGCAAAACGTGCCTTTGATACTCTTCACTTAAGCATCTAAAATTCATAAGTAAGAAAGTGATGACGCCTTTGAACGTTAAAGTTAAAAAATTTGTCCTTTGAATTTTTGTGTCCTAAAATATGTAATTTTATGGTCCTTAATTTTTTTAAAAAAGGTCCTTGAAAAGTCCTTGAATTTTTTTCTTCAATAAGAGTGGGAACCCTGATTAAAGAAAAAGTTGGCAACGAAATTATCGATGAATCGTCAGGCCCTTGGGCTTCGCCTATTGTGCTTATTAAAAAGAAAGATGGATCAACATGATTTTGTGTTGACTACAGGAAATTGAATGAAATTACGAAAAAGAACAGTTATCCTTTACCACGAATAGATGAAACCCTGGATACTTTGAACGGAAGTCAATGGTTCACGACACTGGATTTGAAAAGTGGATACTAGCAAGTTGAGATCCAACCTGAAGATAGAGAAAAGACAGCCTTCACCACCGGACAAGGATTTCGGTAGTTTAAGGTAATGCTTTTTGGACATTGTAACGCCCCTGCCACATTTGAAAGACTAATGGAGGAATTATTATGTGGACTTTCGTCTGAAGCCTGCTTAGTATATTTAGATGACATTATAATAGTAGGAAGAACATTTAAATAATATTCGTGAAGTATTCTAGAGACTGCAAAAAACTAACCTTAATTTAAGCCCTAAGAAATGCAGATTCTTCCGAAAGAAGGTTGCTTATCTTGGACACGTTATTTCAGCAGAAGGAATTGAGACTGATCCGGAAAAAATTAAGGCGGTAGTTCATTGATCTCCAAATGCAATGATCTTCGAAGTTTCTTGGACTATGCACCTATCCAGATAGCATGTACACTTGCAGCAAGTTTGATTTTTCTTGATATTACCTTGTCATGGCAAACTTGATGTGGCAACTTTGCAGCGTACTTCCTGCAAAGTAACAAGGCATAATCGACCAACCCACTAGCAAAACAAGTTTGCTGTGAAGATGTCATGACGAACTTCACACCACGATTTCAAAACAAGGTTGCTGCAAAGATGATAGCACACTTAGAGATAATCTTTGTATCTGTTTTAAAAAACATCCGATTTTTAATAGCATCTCCTAGATCGTCCTTCTTTTTATTAATTCAATAAATCAATGATAATTTGTGGAAAAACTGATTTTTTTATAAAATTTTTTTTAAAACATTTTCCATCTTTTTACTAAATATAGAACTCGCACTTTAAAGAAAACTATATCGCCTTTTTCTTAATGTTGAAATTTTAACGTTTATAAACAAAATTAAACCTAAAGAACAGTCAATGTTTGTTGAAAAATAAACTTATACATTTGCCCCATTTTAAAGTAATTACTTTTGAACTCTAATTTCATAATTTATTATATTAGCAAAACGTAGTTATTAGCGAAAATCGCTCTCTCTTTGACTTCAAATCATATTCTCAACTCAAAATTTAAAAAATTAATGAAATCAAGAAAATAGTTTAAAATAAATCGTATAGATGAACGATCTATTCCCAGATAGCACGTATGTTTGCAGCAAGTTTGATTTTTACTTGATAGTAGCTTGTCATGGCAAATTTGCCGCGTCAGACTTAAAGCAAAACTGTGGCAAACTAACAATGCAGAATCGCCACCCTCGCTTGCAAAACGAGTTTGCCACAAGTTCATCGTGACAAGTAGCGCCACCCTTCCTTTGCAATGCAAGCTTGCTGTGAGTTTGTAAAACAAGCTTCCTGCAAAGCTAGCACAATAAAGAGATAATTATCTTTGTCTCTGTTTTGAAAAAAAACATCCGATTTTTAATAGCATCTCCTGGAACGTCCTTCTTTTTATTAATTCAATAAATCAATGATAATTTGTGAAAAAACTAACTTTTTAATAAAAAAAAAATTTGAAACATTTTCCATCTTTTTACTAAATATAGAACTCGCACTTTAAAGAAAACTATATCGCCTTTTTCTTAATGTTGAAATTTTAACGTTTATAAACAAAATTAAACCTAAAGAACAGTCAATATTTGTTGAAATAAATAATAACTTACATTTTGTCCCATTTTAAAAGTAATTACTTTTGAACTCAAATTTCATAATTTATTCTACTATCAAAACGTAGTTATTAGCGAAAATCGCTCTCTCTTTGACTTCAAATCATATTCCCAACGCAAAAAATTAATGAAATCAAGAAAACAGTTTAAAATAAATTGTATACGAATCGAACCGAACGATGTATTAGCGAAATCTATCTTCTTCTCTCTGACCTTCTTCTTCTGACCTTTTCTCTGAGTTTAACTGGCCGAGTGGTTAGGGCTTCAGCTTAGGAACCGGTAGGTCGCGAGTTCTAATCCGGGCTGTGTTCGTACTCTGTTTTTGCTATAGCTTGCAATGAGTTTGTCATGACAAGCTTACTGCAAGTTCGTCGTGTGGTGACTTCGAAGCTTGCGTTAAGCAAGCTTGTTTCACACTTGCACTCTTGTCGTGTCAACTTTGCAGATTTGCAGTGCAAGTTTACTGCAAACTAAAATTGCTATTTGGAAAATCGCTCTGGAGAGTCTTGCAACAAAGCGATACTGGGCTCTTTGGGACTCCTTACATCTTAAAGACGATGTTGTAAGAGGGAGAGTGATGATGAAAGCTCTTGTCGTTGGCAACTAATTCTCCCGAAGAGCAGAATCCAAGAAGTTCTGCAAGAGACTCATGACAGCGCAAGTGGAGGGCATTTCATGAAAACTTGAAGTAAAATGCGAGACACATTTTATTGCGATCGACTTCGCGCTGACGTTGAAAATCTGTGCAGAGAATGCCATGCTTGCGGAGCCCGAAAACGATCCAAAACAAGAACTAAAGGTCGCCAGCAGCACTATATTGTAAAAGCATCATTCGAAAGAATGGCTTGTATATTTTAGGACCTTTTCCTGTGACGACAAAGGGCAATCCTTATGTCCTAGTATTAAATGGACTATTTTACAAAGTGGCCTGAACCAATACCCATTCCAGATCAGGAAGACTCGACAGTAGCTGAACAACTTGTTCGAAGCTGGATTTCATTCACATTATGGAGTGCCTATGATATTACATTCAGACCAAGGTACAAATTTTAATTCCGCGCTCTTTACTGAGCTTTTCAAACTTTTGGGAATTCTGAAGACTCGAATGACAGCATTACATCCCGAGTTTGATGGCTTGGTTGACAGGTTTAATCGAACAATTTTAAAACATTTTCTTTTATAGAAACCTAAGGATGCATTTCAATCTGAATCTTAGACATATGTGAATAATGCTATGACTGTAACTAAAAAAAAAAGGCACTGGAGAAATAGAGGAAGAAAAATTTTAATTTTTAAAATTGGAGAAATAGAGGAAGACACAGAGGGAGCATCTTAAGATGCTCCCTCTGCTGCTGTCAGGGAATTCTCTGAGAGCAAATTGGGGCGTTTACACATTCAATTCCAACTTCAGGAAAATTCACGAAACTGTATGCTCTGAAATAATTGAACTTCGTTTCATTCCAGGCTATGAATAGATTGAAAATCTATGGTCAAATACAAATTGCCTTTATATAAAAGTCAATAAATTTACAGCTTGCCCAATGTTCAAACTAATTCATGTAGACTGATGAGTATGTGGCATATGGTTAGTTATTTGAATTATTTTATGACACAAAAGTCATATTTGCCCACAGAGTGCCACATAAGCACTATGGTGTCAAATAAATATTGTTTCCTTGCATACTGACTTATTTCCACAGGGTGCGTAGTGAGAAATTGCTGCAAAAACTAAGCACCTTAGCCAAAAAAATTAAGCATCTTTGTACATGCATGCATATGTCGATCCACGTATTTTCTAAGCATATGATGATTTCTGTTTTATAATAATGCATAGTTTTTATTGAAAATTTTAAAATATATTTTTCTAATTTTAAATATGTATTTTTTAATTTTAAAATTTATTTCCGTATTTGCACAACGTCTTCTATTGCAAAATAAAGGATGTACTTTTGATTTTACAAAAAAAAATTAGAAATGATATTACAAATTGTCATTATCAAAAATTAAATCAATTTTTATAAGATTAACAATAAAATATGTTACCTCTTTTAACATTTCTTAAAATTAACAAATTACCAGTTAATTTGCTCCTTCGGGATAATCATTCCAGTATTTCAATATACGGCGTTACCCATTGTTGAAGTAAGAGGGAGTATAAAAAAGGTCATTAATAGTCCAGTCAATGAAGGGTTTCAAAAAAAAACATTAAATAGTTTTGAAAATTAGTACAAATGTTCGTGATGGTCTCCTGATGAACATACAAAATTCTCTGGCCCTGAATGATTTCACGAATTAAAGAGCGCAAAATTCCCTACAAAAATATGCTTTTATTTTTCTTCTAGCTTTAATGATTTCCGAGATAATGGGTCTCAAATTTTGCCACCATCTTGGATTTTATCCCCTTTTTCTTGAATATCTCGAAAATTATTCAGTTTTTAAATCACATGTGATACAACAAATTAAAGAACGTAAAATTCCTTACAAAAGAGTGCTTTAATTTTTGTTCTAGTTTTAATAGTTGTCGAGATAATGGGCTTCAAAGTTTGCTACCATCTTTGGATTTCATCCCCTTCTTTAAGTTTTTCTCAAATATCTCAGAAACTAAGGATGTTTTGAGAACCTATCATAAATGATACCTATTGTAAATCCATTATTTTATAAGATTAAAAAATTTTACAAATTTTTCTTGTGTTAAAAGTACAGTATAAGTAATGATTTCTTATTTTTAAAAATCTAAATGACTTATTTGCAATCATCAGTACATTCTTAAAACTTGTAAGGAGGCAAATAAAAAATGGCTAAGATGAATCATTTTATTACAACACATAAACACATCTTCATACTAATTTTTTAAAACAAAAATATTAAATATAAAAATATGCCTTGGAAACTAGGCAATTCTGTCAAACTATGTAGAATGTCTTTTTAAAGTGCAACATATAAGAAATTTTTTTATTCGGATGGTTATATATTCGTATAAATGAAAAGAAATTCATATATGCACATTCTTTCACTTTAGAACACTTCCTTATATTGTGAACAATAAAAACTTACATAGATTAAATCAATGTATTTAAATTTGTACATGAAGGTCAATTTCAAACATAGTTTAAAAATTATATTGCACAAAACAGTCGATTTCCTAACAAATATTGTGTGTTTGAAATTGGAATATATTCCTATATGGAACAAAAATCCCTCCTTATAAAGGAGTGGAATGTTACAAAACTTTTACAAAAATGTAAACTTGTCTCTAAATAAACAGCTTTACCATTAAAAAAAAAGAACTTTCGACAAAAATAAAATAGAAGTCATCTTTGTTTATTGTCAGTTTGTAGAGATTTCCAATCAGTATCTCGGAAAATGGCATGGCTTTTAATTTCTTCAACTCCATAAATTCCAGATCCAAGTCTCTCAGTGGGATTGTATTGCAACAACTAAAATAACAAAAATCATTATCAAAACACTAGCAACATTAAGATTATGTAAAACTAGCTGATATGCCCGGCGTTGCTCGGGATAAAAATATTCCAAGTACTTATAGCACTTTCAATTGACTAAAAGTGTTTTTTGCGGAAGCGCCTTTCGTTGATTTTCGTTAATCAACTGAATCTTTGGACCAGCAGTGAAACACCCTACTTCTTTTTCTGTCCTTAGTTTGAACCACCTGGCAAGAATCTCGTAGTCCTTCATACTCCATTTTCCCCTCCTCATCATTGCTATGGCAACAGCAGAAACTCTTTCATAACTTTTATTTTTTGCCATTATCCGGACTACAATTACTTTCTCTTTAGTGTTTAGATCACTGACTGGAAAAAACCACATAGTGTTCTTTCTTTTTCTCTTTAGGCCCTCTCCCTCCGGTAGGAAGTGGGCTCAATCTTGAAGGATTTTAAACACTCATTATGATCATTAAAAATTTGTAAAATTAAATGAAGCATTGCAGAAAGAGAGTAATTAACATCATTGTGTTGTGGCACAAACATATTGAAAGAGGTATATGCTATGAAATAATAGCTAAAATAAAATTTCTGCCTTTCTGTTAGCATTCAAAGAAAACAATATTTTTATCATAACTTTCACAATGGCAAAATTACCGGAATGAAGGATTTGACAAAACGATCAACAGTTTGAATTTAATTATAATAACAGAAAGCATTGTTACAAATTGAGTATGAAATAAATTTGAAAGTTTATTAAGAAAAAGAATGCATAACATTTAATTTGAAAACATTAAAAAGATGATTTTCTGCTCTTTAAGATGGCATGTAGATAATCTACATGCAATATATTTTTCTGAAATTATTGGTGAAAAACTGAGATGAAACGCCGAAAATTGGTTTAATTTTCGTTATTTAATTGAATATCGTGGGAAGTAATTTTTTTGAAAGTTTGAAAGAGTGGAATTAATCTAAGAACAGACCCCAGAATGGTATGTGCAAATTTCATGTCAAGATTATTCACCGTTTAGGAGGAGTTCTCGCAACAGATAGACAGAACATTTTTTTTCCCCCTCCCTTTCTCATCTTCCTACGATGGGAACCGAAATACGTAGCCTTGAAGGTTTAGCACACACTCATTAGGATCAGTTAAAAATTTGTGAAATTAAACAAAACATCAAGAGAATAATTCTCTAACGTCATTGGATCACTGAGTAACCGTATTAAAAGCTGTAAATGTTACAATAACAGGAAACCGGAACTGAAAAGTCTATTTTGTTGTTTATGCGCAGAGAAAACAATATTTTCTTATATTAACTTTAACACTGGCAAAAGCCCGCGTGTGAAACAGTAAATTGGCTTAAATTTATTTCTATAAGAATAAAAAGTAATGTCAGAAATTGCGTTAAAATATTTTTTTAAACTTTTATAACAATCAGAGAAAACACTTCATCGCAATGGAATTTTTATCATTAAAAAGATAATTTTCAGCTCTTTAAAGTGGCATAAAAATAATTGTTGTCTAATAAATATTTCAGAAGTAATTGGCAAAAAACGTCTAAGCATTAGGCTTAAAAGCAGCTAATTTTCGTTATTAATTAAATATCTTAAGAACTAATTAACTCTGAAAGTTGAAAATAGCACCAATGATCTAGAAATATGTTCTAGAATCTCGTGTGTAAATTTCATGTCGCTACTGTTCACAGTTTGGGAGGAGTTCTTGTGACCGACAGACAGACACATGTATTTTCTGCTTTATATTATAGTTATTTATGAAAATAAGCAAAATTTTCAGAAGTAAAGGTAAATTAATTCGAAGTCTAACCATTGCCTAGCAACGGAATAGCTATAAATTTGCATTATTTCAAAATCGTCTGCAAGTAATTAAAAATTATTAAACTTTAAAAAATTAATAAAAATTGAAGGAAAAATGCAACATTAATAAAATTGGTATTATTGAAAAGGTAAAATTTTGAACTTTAAGATGGTATACAAATATTTTTTGTCGGACAATTTGCTCCAAAGTTACGATTGAAAAACGGTTTCGGTTAATTTCTAATTAACTGCCTGTTTAATTAACTTTTGGACTTTGAAAAGTTCATAAGAGTCTTCCCCTTGTTTTAAATAATAAGTGTGCAAAATTTTTTTGAAAACTGTCCATTGGTTTAGGAGGAGATGTGGAACATAGCCACATACCCACAATGACTTTTATTTATATTAAGATATAATTTGTTTGTAATAACATTTTAGGTTGACTAACAAGAAAATACAAAATAATAATGAATTCTCATTCAAGTGCTTTTTCTTTAGATGAAAATGATCATAGTTCAACGATAGGAGAACAATAATTATTGAAAATTATACAGTTCTGTTTGAAAAACTCCACAAAAATAGAATATATCAATAAAAATACATAACCAAAATGATTTAAATTTCATTTTGAGTAATAAGCTGCTTATTAAGATATGAAATAAACAATAAAAATATTAAGAAATAGTGCATAAATAAATGAAATTTTTTGAAATACAATGAAACCTGTGTATAACAATACTGTCTATAATGATATTTTCTTTGGACCCAGCAGAATTCCTATCTGCGCAATGTTTTCTGAACCTCCTTACAATGATAATAACTTTATAGATGCACCTGTCTATAACAATAATTTTATCTCTATAGATTCAGTTAACATGTCTAATTTGTGTTGGACAAATCATTAGCAGCAAAATGCAGAAGTTGATTAGCAGCTGGAAGTGCAGAGATAATATCAGTTGGACATTGTACATGTATCTACCACAGACCAAGAGTGTTGCTAATGGTCAATACATCTGCGATTTGAGGGAAAGTGGTAAGCAAAAGCATCAGACAAGCCATTAGTAATACTCTTGCTCTGCGGGAGGTACATGTGCAGTGTCTAACTGCTATCACAGCACTTCAAGCCGCTTATTGCTTGTCTGGTATTTCCCTTCTATCGATTTGTCCGACACATCTGCAGTGGGCTAGATAAACTGGTACATCCTCAACTTTATAGATCGGACAGTCGCTATAACTCGGGGAGATATTATTGGATTTACACAAAACTAGTGTTGATGGAAATGTATCGAGGAGACAGGTTCATTAAAAATATTCTCCTCGAGACATTTCCATCAACACCAGTTTTGTGAAAATCCAATAATAACTCCACGAGTTATAGTGACTGTCTGATCCATAAAGTTGAGGACTATACAATACCAATTTTTTTCCTTGAACAAGGACACCACATGGTCCAGAATGTGGATAACAGCAGAATTGGTTGAAGGGGATGGAAACCAGAGCCTGTTGTACCAGGGGGACAGGCTAGGGATTGGAATGTACACAGATGTTCGTTTTCACACGCTATCGAACTATTTCATTCGCAGTTAGAACATCTGAACTCCTTAGATAGGCTCAAGCATATGTGTATGCAAGTATAATTTGCTTCAACAAGTATGTAAACAAAATTAACAGATTATTTTCAATAATATTATTATGAAAAAATTAAGCTAGCATCTCCCTTTTATGCACACTTTTACTGTTATTAAATTTTTTTTATTAAAATTCTCTCTTTGAATTTCTTCGATAACCTGTTTATAACAATATTTTTTCTAGGTCCTTACAATACCGTTATAGACAGGTTTTAATGTTATATATGCTCCATTCATTAAACGAAAAAGTCTGTAATGCAAACATAATGTTAATAGAAATTAATTTTTCCCTACTACACTATAAGTTAACTCAACAGAACAGTGCCCAATAAAGTATCTTTTTTTTATTTATCTGCTTTAGCATTATCATTACTTCTTAGCAAAGAGTGTACATAAACAAAAAGATAGACATTTTGTAAAATGCATTCAATTTTTGCATTTAAAATTTTATTTCCCTTGTTTCTTTTAATTATGGATATAATTTATTGTTGTAACTAATCCAAACCTGTTTTGTAAAGGATACAAAATAATGAGGGAATACAATTGCATAAATAAGAAAGATATTATAAAAAGTAATTTTAATAAAATTCTTACCTTTGAAATAAAATTTTTGGCATCTGAACTTATTTCATTAGGAAAGTTTAAAATTGTATGTCTAGTTATTCCAGTGGGGTGACAGGATACAAGAGACTGTAAAACAAAATTTCATCAAATTTCACAAACAATAAGACAGTTATTAAAAGGCAGTTCTATTCTGCCACTAGCTGTCTAAAATGCTGCTGAAATTCAACAACATTGTAGATAGATGGAAAAATTAAGCAAATTCAAATTGTTTTCATCATAAATTTAAAATATGATGGTTCTAAATAAAGTATTGGCAGTAGCAAGAAGATCGCACATGCCCAACAGAGATATGGGTGCCATGAATTGATGCACAGAGAACACAAAGCAGTCTATGTAATCAGAAAAGGTATTCCAAAGTGGGACACAGATGTTTTTTCATTTCTCTAACGCACTTCTACAAAAAATATGAAAGGCATTCTTGAATTAAAATCAAGGTGGTTTGTGGCAAAAATCCACAGAATGAGATCATGGATGAATGATCTCATTCTGTACATGAATCCTGTTACTGTATAGTACAGATGCATAATGGAGCGAAGTATTTAGTCAAGTAGAAATGACAGTACAGATTTACTCTGTACAGGTTGTCTGCATATGTCTGTAAATCAGATAGAGATAATGGGAGGTCTCCTTTCTACAGAATGTCAATGGTTTGTCCAAGACTCATGATGGTCTCAGGCATTAAACAGTGCGGCATATACTGAAGAAAACTCTTAACATGTGGAAAATTATGACATGCTAGCTTCTGTATTGCCCCAGTACAGTACAGAAATGGCATAAATGTGCAATGGTTGGTCTCTATATTGACAGATAACGCAATGAAGGGAATGCATTTTTACTGCTTATTACTGCCATTCTCGAGACCTGGACAGAAGTCTGAATTAAAGCACCACCACTTCCACAGAAATATCAACAGATACACAATCAGGTGAAGCCTTGTGACTTCAGGCTGTTTCCTAAGTCAGACATGACACAGGCTTAGGATAAAAAAAGCTGAACTTTACAAATACGGAATCGTGTCAAACATAAACACCGAGAAGTAAAATAAGTATTATTAATTGAACAATAAATGAATAAATTTAAACAAAAAGTGCTTGAGATATTAAAAATAATGTAGAATTATTATTTAAAAGAAAATTAAAGGATGAAAAATGAATTACGTAAAAAGTTTTTTTTTTAAATAAAAACTGTAGTAAAATTTATTTCACTGAAAAATATGGCGATGTAAAACCTTTTTTGATTATTTTACGATTATACATAATTATTAAGACTTTTGTTTCTCATTTTTTGAGCTAACAGTTTAAATTTTCTTTTATGCTTCGGTCTGCTATTTTTCTCCATTTTCTAAATTTTGCTCTCTTTCTTTTGGGGGTTTTTCTTTATTTATTTTCTCATTGCTATTTTCTTACTATCAAGTTCCTCTTAGTACCATTTGCCTGATGACCTTAAATTTTTGCACATATTACTATCAATAGCATCGTGCAAAAAATCTTTTTTCTAAAATATTCAACAGCAGACTGCTCTTTGTTCATTATTTTGTATTTAACACTCTAAAATAAAGAATATGTGTCAATATGCATTCTTCCTGATCTTTTATCTATCAAATCTGACATTATTTTGAATGTGCACAAGGCGCGCAGTTTTTGTTTTCATGCTATTCACGTCTTTTATGTGCGCAACCCCCTCCCCCCCTCAATGCATTACCAAAAATTTTAATGCAGATTTACATCGATCCCAAGAATGACAAAATTCGATGCCGAAAACACCGAAATTCGCTTTTCTGCACAAATGTGTTATGTCTGTGTTGATAGACAAACGTCAGGGAACGAAAACTAACAAAAATTAAATTGAAATAACTAACAAAGACGAAGAAAAGAATGTTAAAAAGAACGCGAAAATAAAATGGCTTCCTTCACGGAGAGCTAGCAATCTTTTTTTTCTCACAAAATTTGGATCGGAAGAAATATGTGGATGATTTTCTTTCATCCAATCAAAATTTGGAATGAATTCCGATTGGATGAAATGAAAGACAATTGGATGAAACGAGAAAGAAAAGAATACAAACTTTTTCAGGCATTCTTCCCAATGCTAAACTTTGACCCCAAAGTGCAGCAAAATGCCGATACATAACTGTCGGCAGGATTACTCAATATCGTATGAATTCAGAAACCTTTTCGTCTTAGAGCCATTCGCAAAATTTTCACATGGCACATAGTTTTTGTTTGCATGACATCCCCCCAACATATTAACAAAAATTTTAATGAAGATTTGCATCGATCCCAAGAATGATTAAATTCGAAGCCGAAAAAGCGGAAATCTGAGTTTCCACGAAAATATGTCATGTCTGCTAAGTTGAAGAAACCTCTCAAATCTATCTGATTTTGCACTGCATCTCTGATCCAAGCAGTAGGGTGCTCAGTCAATATGATCATCAGACACCACCTTGCTAATGGAATCTAAGATATTATAGACATTTGGCAAAAAGTACAAGACCGCGGGTGAATATATTGAAAGGGTGTAATGCAATTTTACTTATACATTCAATAAAAGTTTTTTTATCATTGCCAATACTTTATTTATAACCTTTGTATAACATTCATTATTCGATAATCTTATTATACTTCAGTGATAAAAAAAACTTTAATTACATTGCTAACAATTCCATTTCTTAGAAAATAATGTGCATGAAATTATCAACTTTTCCATAATAGGCTTTAAATATCTTTAGTAACAATAACTTAAAATAAATTATCAAAGCAGTATTAGAAACTTCTACAACTTTTAGTCTCAACCAAAAACAATACATATTAATTAATTACAAATTAAAGATATATTGTACAAATTATTAAAAATCAATACAATTATTTACAATCAATAAATGATAGAAAACTTCAGAACGGTGTATGATATTTTTTCAAATATCAATAATAATAAAGTTACATATCTTGTTTTTATTAGCAATTCAGATTTAACAGATACCATGAGCAGCTAAAATACTATTTCTCAATAGCAGGTTTAATATATGAGTACAATGTTGGTATGTTAAATATCATTATTCCACTAAATATTATTATAGTTTACAATTATTCAGTATAAGCATGGAAGTAAAAAAATTATTGCAAGGATTTTTAAATGAACACAAAGTAAGTTATAAAGTGGTTTTGGAAATAAGTTATTCTCTTATAGAATGAAATTTGTAGATAAAAGAAGAAGGAGAGGATATCACCATGCACATGTGGGAGCTTTGATATGGCTTATCATAAAGAGAATTACTCAGTATAAACTAAATATTTCACTCCTTAAAAATATTCATATTTAATTACTTAAATATTATAATAAGAGGAAAAGCAATTCATTAATATCCTACCAGACTGTTTTGTCTGCTTAATTATATTTATACAGTAATATTTTGATACAGATCTAAGTGTTAAAAAATAATAAATACTTAGTCTAAAATATTCAAGGAAATCACATATTTACCTGACCCATGAATAGTTCAAATAAAACAGCACCAAGACTCCACCAATCACAGTCAGGTGTCACGGGGTGCAAACTTCCAACTTCTTATAAATATATTAAAAAAATTATAGTTAATTAAAGGAGATAAAAATATTTCTATCAGTTTTAAAATATATAACTAAACACATAAATTTTATAAGTTTTTAAAATCATGAAATGTTTCTTAATGTCTATAAAACACACTCTAACATGATAAAAAGAATTTTGTAAAATGTCATAGACTGCAGATGAATCTTGATTGTAAAATATATATTCTGAAAATTAAATGGATGTATTATTTTGAATATAGCATATCATAAAAAGATTACAATTAAATATAGAAAGTACATATTTTGCACGAAGTCATTACATATATATCATGCATTGAAATAATTTCTCTCTTACAATAATCAATATTTATAATTTCAGATTAAGAGTAAATATTTTAAAAACATAAATTTAGAATAATTCAGAGCAGTAATATTCGTTGATAGAAGAGGTTTTGTAAGGTCAGTCTCATAATAACTCAGAATTATAGTGTAAACACCATAGTTCTTTAACATCTTTTCACAGATTTTAGAGAAGAAATTCAATAAACATTCAAATCAAAATTTCGCAACATAATCTTTCCCAAAATTATTTTGTTTTGTCATAGCATAAAAAATGAATGTCAAATTGACTGCTACCAATTACAGGATTTCATTACAACATGTAGAAATATTTTTATCTCAGAACTTTTTACTATTTCAGAAGTAATAAACTACATTCAGCTTTCTTTTATGTTAAAAGAATATGCAGAATTACTCCAAATTATATTTTTTTTTAAAGAAAAGAATAACTAATTTACCTTTAAAATCTATTGGAAAAAATGTTGAAAAGAATTCAGCCCTACAGACTTTATCAAGAGTCACTAGCAGGCAGGTATTCCCAAATGTGATCTTTTTCTGTGAGAAGTCTGACTTTCATTCAAAAATTGAACTCTTGTGACCCAAAAAATCCCAAGAGAAAAGAAAATCATTGGAAGGACTACCCTCAAAAAAAAAAAGTCCAAGACAGCAAAATAAATACACCAATATAATTTTGTTTCAAAAAATAACTAACACACAAATAATAAAATAACTAATTCACAAAGGAAAAAAGAATTCAACTTACCCTCCATCCGAGAAACAAGAAAATGGCTACTCACAGATAAAATCCAAAATTTCCCACTTAATTCTCTAATTAGTTTGGTTTTTTATTCTTGATGTTCGAAATTATGAACATATACTATCGGGTGAGATAGGGAGAACAAAATCAAATTCTTTTAAAAGGACAGTAGGGCAAGTTTAGTTTAGTTAGAATAACATTCCATTTTGAAGCTATTCAAGGGCTGCTTTAGGATACATTTCATATTTTTTAAGCAAAGTCGGAGGTCAAGGACAACACCTGAGCTGGAACCTACCTCTCCAAACTACACCAGTAGGAGAAGATTTTACCCCAACAGATTTAACCTGCATCAGGCTCACACACAAGTTCGTGAATGTTTGGTACAATTCATGTGTCAGCATCAATCAATCAGTCCCCCCCCCCCTTCACCAGCACAAAAGCCAAGACCCTAATGAACAATCCTTCAAATCGTGCGGAAGACAATAAAGTTTAAGCAACAAAATGACCCAGAAATTTCTTTCTTTACAACCCAGTGCATGAATATCTGAACAAGAACTTTGGAATTAATCAGATTGGGCATGTTGGAAAAAACACATACCAACATGGACACATGATACCATCAAGGTTATGCTATGTTAGAAATGAACCTGGTAGGAAGAATTATCAGTATTGCTGTCATTTCTATAAATGGTAGGTATTTTTTGAAAAAAAAAGAAATTAATGTGCAAATGATGTCATATATATGTCACTACTAATGACTATAATTTAAACATTACCCAATCAAGTTTTTAGACCAAATGCCATGGAAACCAGCGGGAGTGTTCTCACCTAAACTTTCTCGTATACTTCCCCGAAAAGGTGCTGTTTCTCCTTCGCCCGCGTGGCTAAAAAAATTCGAACCTACTGTTATACAGAATCCAATGACTATCAGAAGGTTTTTCATTATAGTGGTTGAAAAATATCTAGGTAAAGAATTCAAAGAGATGCGTACCGATTAAAACGCATCTATCGCACACTGCTAGGTTTCACTCTTGCCGTCTCAAGGACAAACTGACGTAATTCGCTTCTTTCGAGAGCACAGACGATTGCTTCCGTACGCATGTGCGTGGAGAGAGCGGATTGGTTTCAATGGTAAATTATACAGGCCGACAGACAGTCAACCATTTGACGGATTTGGCCCAAAATTTTATACGGACCTACATTCGTGACGATAAAACTGTGTACCAAATTTTACCCATCTAACTATTCAAGTTTTTGAGCTATAGTGTTCACATGACTTCGGACATACAGACACTTCCGTCCGACATAGACTTCCCGTTGACAGAATTTGTCCAAAATTTGATAGAAACCTACAAATTATGTTTAAAGACCACATACCAAATTTCATCCCTGTAGCTATCATAGTTTTCGAGTTATCGTGTTCACAGACAGACATAATTCCAAAATTGTGTTTTTCGGACTCAGGGAGGTCTAAAATGTGGAGATTCATCAAAATCTCGAGTTTGAATTTTTTGACGATTACAATACTTTCTATTTGTATACTTCGTATACGAGAAAGTAAAAATTGTGCCGCATTAAAATTTTATGACTATTTTTTCAATCCTTAAAAACTTCATAACTAATTCATTTAGAAACTGCTAGAGGAATTTAGGATATGATAATCAAAATTTTAAATATTAATCATAAAAATTTTTATTTAAAACATTTAAAATTAATTTATCTTATTTTTTAATTTATAAAATACAATATAGAAACACCTAACACTTTTCAATCTAGAATTTTTTTTTAAGAACAGTTATCTTGTTTAAGAAACAACAGGAAACATTTTACTTGGCTGAATATTGTCAGAAAATTTTTTCTGACTGAGAAAAAAATTGTGACTTTTGTGATTTTCATGACCAGACACTTAAGTAATATATTTCTGAAAAATGGAGTCAATTCTTGGTCGTGTGATAAACAAAAATGGGCCAATCGAAATTTGGAATTTACTGTGCTATTGCTGTCTGTTGTAATATTAACAGTGGCTCTTTTAATGTTTGAAATACAGTCGGACCTCTATTTAATGAAGTCGTTAAATCCCGAATAAAGTTCATTATATGGAAAATTCGTTAAATAGGGCCTTTTAAAATACTTTAAACTGCACAAAACAGATTTTAAATTCATGAACACTAAATATTATTAAAAAAGTAATTAATCACACCTTTATTTTGTAAATTAATATCTATTTGTTTTATATATTTTACCCATCAAAAAGAAATCTGCAAGGAAAACAAGAATAAAACAAAACATTGTCTAGGAATACACTGTATTTTCAATTTAAAAAATAATTTTATATTAAAATTAATGAATTTTAGCATTTTATCATACAAAGGTTTGTTGATTTCTGCATCATGATCATTTCCATCTTCATCTTCATCGCAATTCATTTCTTGGATCACAAGAAAAAGTTCATTAAATAGAGAATGCTCTTCTCTATTTGGAGGTTATTTTACGAAGAAATTCACAAAATTTTCTTGGTTCCAAGAAAAAGTTCGCAAAACATTCATTAAATGGAGGGCCGACTGTAATTACTTATCTTTTGCCACATATTTTCTTTGGCAGTATAAGTCTAGTTTGTAGTTTTAAATAATTTTTTAGAGACAAATGGCTCTATTTTTTGACTAATTTTACAGCTATGATTTAAATTTTTGTATCATTATTTTTATTGGCCGAAATGCAAAAAGTTACACTTTTCAAAAAATTTGTTTCTGAGGCAAATACTTTTGAAGAAGAAAAATTAAATACAAAGAAACCATTTAGAAACTTTCAGTTTCTGAACATAGTTAAATACAGAATGAGAAGAATAGAGTACATAGAAATGTTCAAAAAATAAAAATGTTATTCCAAATTTATTTACACTTAAAAAAATAATAACAATATTTCTTATATATTAATTAATATATACTCAGTTCCTATTGAGCCCACCAAAACTAGTAAACCTTTGTCCTTTTTTCACAGGTCTGACATTACCAATTTTCAGCCATTGTGAATTGCTGCAGTAAAACAATATTGCACAATATATTCAATTTCAACATCCTGTTTTACCAAATACAGTATATGAATCTACGAATTTAGATAATGGTGAATAGCATATGAAATTCTCACTACTATCTTGCACAAATGTCAAAACCTCAATGATTATACACAGGGTGTTGCCAAATTCGACCAACAAATTCAGAGGGGTGATAGTAGGCATCAAGAGGATGAAAAATTACAATAGAACACAGGGTCGCAAATGACATTTAGTCAGTGAAAATCGCAAAAATACAAGGTGTCCGAGAATTGCTAGATACTTTTCAAACATTTATTTAAAAAAAAACTAATAATGTTTCAACTACAAATTTTAAAAAAATGAAAGTGCATTTCTAAAGTTTTTTTTCAGGTAGTAACTACCGATCAGCAAAAGCTAATCCATGTTTACTGATGCCATTTTTAGTTTTTCTTGAATATCTCGAAAACTCTTCAGTTTTACACTACATGTGAATTAAGAAATTAGAGTATAAAATTCCCTACAATTTCATTCATTTATTTTTCGTCCAGTTTTAATATTTTCGCAGATAATGGCTCCAAATAAATTTTTCATTTTCAGTAATTTATGACCCCATGAACCATCAAAACGGCGTGTTACTTACCTGAAAAAAAAAAAAAAAATTTAAAATGCGCTTTCATTTAAAAAAAAAATTGTAGTTGAAACATTATTAGTTTTTTTTTATTAATTTTTGAAAAGTATCCAACAATTATCGGACACCTTGTATTTTTTCGATTTTCACCGACTAAACGTCATTTGCGACCCTATGTTCTATTGTAATTTTTCATCCTCTTGACTATCACCCTTCTGAATTTGCTGGTCGAATTCGGCAACACCCTGTATAAGTTAAAAATAAAGTTTTTTTAAAACTTACATATACACATATGTGACATTTTTTTAAAAAAAATATTAAAAGAAGTAAGAAACAAAGTTTTCTCACTAATGCTCAGATGTCAACAAATACAAAGGATACATAAAACAAATTTATATACTTCACTAGTTGCATTTGTAATAGATATGCAATAAAATTCTATCAACTTACCTGGTGCACAAAACAAATTTTCTTTGGCACTTTCATTAATCACAAAATCAACATTATTAAATTGACTTTGATAAGTAAGCAAAATGTGACCTAAGTAAAAGGGAAAAATTTATTTACTGAGTAAAAAGTTTTAATATAAAACCAGAAAAATCTATGATGATATAAACATTTCATTTATGCTCACATAAAAGAATAGCAACATGCAGATTGATATGAAATTTCTAGTTCAACAAAAATATCAATAATGAATATTGAAAACTTATAGAAGATTGTAAATAACTTTTAAAAGGAAGAACAGTGGGAAAATAAAATAAAGGCACAAAAAATAAACAGGAGACAATTACATTTACTGTACCTTCTTTTCCCAATAAAATATTGTCTGGATGAAAATCACTGAAAAAGAAAGGTTAATTTTAATGATAAATGATTAGAATAAGACAGAGTGATATTTTATAATATTTTTAGCCTTTAAGTAAAATAAATAATAAAAAAATATAATTTATACAAATCCATATTGCTTGAAAAAGATTCACCATTAATTTAATTAATACTCTGATTTATTTAAACTAAGGAGGTAACGAATATTCATCCTTTTTGCTGAATATTTGGTCTGGCCAAATCTAAAAAGATTATTCATCCGAATAAATTCAGGATAATAATTTCTTAAAAACATATTTTACAAAGAAGATTGCAGAACATTTCAGCACATTTATTATCAAAAATATCTCATAACATTCACTCAACTTTAAGTTGCATAGTACATAAGTACTTAATATCATTTATCATTGTAAACCTTGAAATTATGAGAAAGAACAATAATTTTTCAGTATTTTCAAGAAGAAGTCTGTTCGGTTTCAATATATATTGCCTGCTTCAGAAAATAAATGCTATTGTATACTGTGCTTGCAGGAGCTGAAAGATATTTCTTGCTAAATTTGCAAATCTTGGATTATTTTTTACAAATTAAGTGGACATTCCATTATTAGAAGTTCTTTGTTGATATACCAATTTACTTCTAATAAATTTAATTTATCCACTTAATTTTCTTCTGTGTTTGTCGCTGTCATGTTCTCTAATGATGAATTTTATATTTCTGAGAAGCAATCCCAAAATGAAGAGGGCTTCTCAGTTCTTATTATCGGAATTAAGGTATTTTAAAATATTGCAAAAAATACCAAGGCGTTAACATTTTTTTGAATATATAAATAGTAAAAAAAAAAATATTAATCTTTAAATTTTTCATTTAAAATTTTAGAAATATTTTATTTGCAATCAAATGTGAAATGTTTTTAAAAAGTGGGTATTTGGCAGCCAAATATTCGATATTCAGCCAAATCATTATTTGCTATATCCCTAATTTAAACAATAAACAGCAGGGTTAAATGACAAGATTAATTAGATTCTATAACATGGCATAATTATTGATAAAGCAAGTTTTTTTAAAAAAATATTAACAAATAAGACTCTTTATATAAGCAGATTCAAATTTTGTTTATTAACTTACGTCCAGATTATTCCTAAATCATGCAATGATTCAAAAGCAAGGATTATTTCTGCTGCCCAAGTAATAATGCATGACTCAGGTAAATAGCTTTTTGATGTTGTCCGTATTGCAGCTTCATCCAGTGCATTCAACAACTCAAGATTGGTCGCTTTCTGAGAATATGTTGTTTCTAAACTACCAGTAGAGGATGATAAACGATTGCAGATACTCTTTTGAGGCTGTAGAAGACTCATTTGCTGAAATATAATTATATTATGCACAACTAATGAAATAAAATTTGTAATGCACTTTTCTTTAAGGATAAGGCAGAATTTAAAAAAAAAAATGCAACTTTAAAATGAAAACCTGCTTTAAAATTTGAATAGAAATGAAGAAAAAAAAATTGATCAGTTATAATTATTAATCGATTGATTTTTTTAAATGCTCTTTTAATTGATGATAGTTTACAAAATTGGAAATAATGCAGCATTATTATAGATTTTATTTTAATCAGTCAATTATAGTTTGGTATGCCCAATTAAATATGACAGAGACAAAAAACATGAAAGGCAATATTTACTGGATTGAAAGGTATTTACTTTAAAAATGTTAAACGCTTACTAACAACATGCATAACAAATCTGATGTATGTTATAAAATTATGTACTTTAACTGATACTCTAAAATAACAGCATAATTTTAAAGTCATGACTTGTGGATGAACTTGTCCACGCCCAGACAAATCAACGTATGTACAGACCCACATATTACAGTTAGTTAAACCAAGAAATTAATTTTCCACAGAGCTAGATTTATACTGGACTAGACAATACAGACACTAGCCAGAGGAATACATGGAATAAATTTTAATAGAAAAGTAATCTGGTGGAAGGAAGGTGAAATGATTAGCTGATTTTGAAATACAGAAGGTAAATAACAATTTGGCATCTTAAATTTTAAAGTGAATGGCCTTGAACTTGTAAAATAAACCAACATATTTTAATTAACACCTTCCAAACTAAGTTCCTTCCACTTTTTAAGTGCTAAAAGTGGTATTTTTTAATTAAAAATATTTTGAAACAATTACAATGACACTAAAACCCATTTACAACTTTTTAAACAGTGGTCTCTTATTCTGTAAATTTATACTTTAATAAAATCACATATTCATTAAAATGGTTTTAAGCAATTTATCAATGAATCAAGTACCAGAAATTTTTGGTAATGCTCATGAAATATAGCTTTTAAAAACAAATGCATAATTAAACTTACTGTATTAATGTCATTGTGGATTTCGTTTGAGGCGGAAATCTTCGATGACTTCTTCGAATTCCTAGAAGGCACAGGTTGCAGTTTGTGATATTTTGCAAGAGAAACATTCTCTTCATTATCAACAGTATCTGCATATTTTTTAAATAAAGCTACATAGCTTGACGGGGACTTTTCAGAAGGAGTAAGACAGAATTATTAGTATTCTCGATTTTCAGTAGTTCCATCTGTCACCTTTTTTCCTGAGTATACATTACAAAGTTCATTCTTTGCTTTAGATTCCACAAACAACAAACATGTGCCATCATTATTAGGAGAAAGGGGACTTCTTTGGACAAAAGAGCTCACATAATCCCAAAGACGGCCTCCAGTAGCGTATTCCAAGATAAGGAACAGAGCATAGTCTGTTTCATATATTCGATACAACTTCACCATAAAAGGCACGTTTTGAGGAACTATCTGAGCTGCACCATGATTTTGAGGGATGGGACTTTTATATAAAGTCTGAAAAAATGAAACAAATGCTATATTTTATGTCAATTCATGATTAAACTTAAAAAGAATAAATAAACAATCTATGATAAAAATGTGCTTGATTAAATATGCAGAATCACAAATAATTAAAGCTAAGAATATTCTTAAATTTCTTTGGTTACCTTAAATGATCATATCAATAACTTTTACTTCAAAAATTTGATAAAATTAAAAAGGAGAGAAAGAAAGCAAGTTTAACTATATGTAAATGAATTCTGCATTTAATATCCAGTTATAACTTAAAAATCCTAACATACTGAAGAAATAGTATTTGTACACAGTAATATGATACTTACCTTTACAACAAATGTATTATTAGTAGAAACATCTAACACAAGTAGAACTTTATTCAATACACCCAGCACTTTATATTTACTCAGTTCTTGTACAGATCCTTGCAATTTTGTATTTATTTTCACAGGAGAATAAAACACTGGATTAACCTAGAAAGATAAGTTAAGCAATAAATTAACTTTTTAAATGCAGGCAAAATATATGGATAATAAAATTGATCTCAAGGAAAACTTTAACTTTTTAATTTACTAGCTTAAATAAGGTAGAAGTTGTTGAAAATACAAAAACTTTTGCAATTATAAACAAATTTGTACTAAATAATTATGAAAACAAATTGGAAAGTTTTGCACAAATACTAAAAATTATACATTAATGGTTTTGTTTGATTTAAAAGATAAAAGTCTCCTTTTGAAACTTTGTTAGGGGATATCAGGAATGTACTTCCTAATTTATTTAACATAAAATACTGCATTAAACAATTTAATAATTAAATTATTTCACACCAAAATTTGACCTAAGTATCATCCTATTGAAAGTAACAGCAGGGTGTGTAGCGAGAAATTTCTGTAAAAATTAAGCACTTTTGTACATGCACGCATATGCAGACCCACATATTTTCTAAGCATAGGATGTTTTATAATACTGTATAGTTCTTATTGATAAATTTAAAATATGAATATTTTTTTAATTTTAAATATGTAATTTTTTAAATTTTAACATTTATTTCTGTATTATTACAACGTCTTCTATTGTAAAATAAAGGAAGTCTCTTTGGTTTGACAAAAAAAAAAAATGATAATGCAAACTGTCATTACAAAAAATTAAAACTTTTATGAGATTAACAATAACGATCTGTGACCTTTTTCAACATATTTTTTAAATTAACAAATTACCAGTTAATTTTCCCCTTTGGGATAACCATTCCAGTTCTTCAATATACGGTGGTGCCCATTGTTGAAGAAAGAGGGAGCGGAAAGAAAAGTCATTAATAGTTCAGTCAACGAAGAGTTTCAAAAAAACAATAAATCATATAATTTTGAAAACTGATAAACATGTTTGTGAGGGGCTCCTGATAAACATACTAAAAGTCCCCGGTCCAGGGGGGGAGAACTCGGGTCACAATCTTGGATTTCATCCCCCTTTTAGTTTTTTATGGAATATATTGAAAATTATTTAGTTCTCAAATTACAATTGATTTACCGAATTAAAGAGAACAAAATTCCCTACAAATACATGCTTTTATCTTTATTCTATCTTTAATAGTTTCCAATGTAATGGGTTTCAAAGTTTACCGCCAATTTAGATTTTATCCCCTTTTTTAGTTTTTCTTGAATATCTTGAAAACTATTAAAACTGGAAGAAATATAAAAGTATGTATTTGTAGAGAATTTTACGATAATTAATTTGTTGTATTACATGCAATTCAATAGTTTTTGAGATATTCATAAAAGACTAAAAAAGGGAGTTGAAACCAAGATGGGGGCAAAATTTGAGACCCATTATCTCAGAAACTATAAAAGCTAGAAGAATAATAAATGCATATATTCGTAGGAAATTTCACACTCTTTAATTTGTTATATCAATTGTAATTTGAAAACTGAATAGTTTTCGAGATATTCAAGAAAAACTAAAAAAAGGGGATGAAATACAAGATGGAGGCGTGAGCCCCCCCAGGACCGGGGACTTTTAGTATGTTCATCAGCAGCCCCTCACGAGCATGTGTACCAGTTTTCAAAACTATATGATTTAATGTTTTTTTCACCCCCATGTTGGGCCTTCATTGACTGGAGTATGAGCATTATCTTAACATGGATCTATCTCACCCTGGATTCCTTCCCCGAATTCTTCATTTTTGTCAGTTTTCTTTCTTGATACATCCAGTAAACAAAGCTTTATGACTATGTTTTCGATTTATCGTATTTAACGTCTGAGGTTTTGAAAGAAGAACATTTTCTTTGTATTTCTTGAGAAAATTAAGCACTTTTTAAGGACCTGTTTTCAAAATTAAGCGCTTTTAAGGTGCTTAAAAATGGTTTTCAAATTTAAGCACTTTTCATGACGCTATGCACCATGAACAGTAAGACAGTTTGAAATAAAGAATTAGTTTAGTTTGAATGAACCAAATTAAACCAACTATATGAAATTTAGTTACTGAAGAAATTGTCCAGTCCAGATAAAATATGGAAAAAATTGCATTTAATTTCCTTTTCGGATATCAGAAATTTTGAAATTAAAATTCTAAAGATTGCATCATAAAATTTTAAAAAATACAGTTTCTGACAAATATGATGTTAGATATTAATCTGACTCTTCATAAAGTTTTTAGGGGAAAAAATGTATGTTTTACTGTGTCACATTTTACTAATATTTTTTTTTTTTACATAAACAAACAGTGCCATTATCGATATAAATATATCAGGATGAAATTCCAACACTGCAATAAATGAACATTGCACATAATCATTATTCAGATTAAGTATAATTTTCTTCACATGTTTATCAAAAGTATCCAGTAGAGACAGGTTTATCAACCTAATTTATTATACAGTAAAATGTTTCTAGTGGCCACCCTCTTAATGGCTACTTTTGTTTGGAGTGGATTTTTTGCCCTATAGACGCAAACACATACACTAAAAAAAACCCACCAAAAATCATTCTTTTTCCAATGCGAAGAGAAAAGTGAACTTAAGGCTTCTACTGGGGTGGGACATTCAAAAAGTCATGGTTACTAAAATTGAAAGATCCAAGCAAACACAAAATGTATCTTTTTTTCCCCCTTTCTTTTTCAAAAAAAAAAAAAAAAAATCAAGTACATTTTTCTTTTGATAACTCTTAAGATTTACTTTGTCAGAAGTATGAAAAAAGTTTTATTTAAATATGTATTTTGTACTTCCAAACATGAAACCTTTTCAGAGTGGTCAATTTTCCTTGGAATGGAGGGCAGCCACTATAGAGAGGAATCAGTGTATCAGCTTTGATCAATGTTACCCAACTTCTTATTGTAATTGTGAAGTAAGCTGGAAAAAAAAAAATTGCGAGAGAAGAAATTTATAAATAATAAGAAATTAAAAACTTTTTACCATAGTAGGCTTTTCATTCAAATTTGTTTTAGGAAGCTTAGTTTCATACAATTCTTCAGCTTTCACAAGATAAAGCATAATTCTTTTTTTAACTATATCTTTCAAATCTGGATTCTTATCTTCTACAAAAGAGAATGAATATTTATTAGGATTTAAGTTTTTCTCATTCCATTGCTAAAAAATACATATAAAATACAGCAAGAAAATAAAAGCACATTCAAAAAAAGCATTAAAGAAGCTAAGACAATAAAGATGAATTAAGTTTTTAAAAAGCACACACTTCCATCAGCTTACTAAATTATTTTTTTATTAAAAATCTGGAGGTCTAAGCAAGATTTGCAAAAGCATGAGTTACTGATATGTAAAGTGGAATCTAAATTACATTCACAACATACTTTAACTTTTAATTACCATTTTTTTTATATCTATCGTGGCTTAACATATTATTTATCCAATCATATTATTTTCAGTGCCTCAATGTTTCATAATTTTTGTTTCAAACTTCAGATTTTTGATTAAAAAATAATCTTCTACATTTCAGTACACTAATAAAAGTATGCTTCTTACAACAGTTTTATTTTTATTATTTTCTACTTTTCAGTTTTTAATATATTTCATTATGCACTATTATAATTATTATGGTATAGTAATGAATGGAGAAAAATTTTAATCAGTTATTCTCAATTCACTACTAGATGGTGGATCTTGTATTGAATCAAAAACTAAACAAAATTAAGTGATTAATTAATAATTAAGTTCTGAAAATATCTGAAATATTGTATTGTCATTGAGAACATATTAACTGTACAGAATTTGAGAACTCTACCACATCAGGAAGTGAGCAGAAAATTGAGTATAAAATTCAGACTTTATAAACATGAAAAAAGTTGAATAAAATTATATAAAAGTCAGATATTTTTTTTTTACTTTGATATCCATGCAAAAGCGAATCAATGGCCTTCTTATATGATTCAAATGCCTCTTGATGTTGACCACCAGTTTCAGCTTGCTGTGCAATTTCAACATATTTTGATGATTGCTCAACATAAGAAGGACGTCTAAGAGACTCTTTTTTATATGAATTAGGTGTCATAGCAAATCTGTCATAAAAATAATCATCTTCTTCCAGAGCAGAATTGTTTTTGTTTGCTAAGGGATCAAATTCTGAAATATCTGATGGTTCCTCAGCTACAGGCGTCGGGGAATCAAATGTAAAATGGTTTTCTTTTGAATCTGCAAATGATTAAAATTTGAATCTAGAAATTTTTAGAAATATAAGTATGATGTGGAGGATTCAGAGTTAAAGTGAATCAAGTCTATGTTTTGCCCATTTTGCACTAAGAAGCCATGGTAATGTAGAAATGTTATATTTGCTGTGCAATAATGATACAAGTTCATAGTTCAATTTATATCCACCAGGCAGCAAGAACAATTAGAAGTCCACTATTATTTTAACCCACTGACTACTAACGGGACATACAAGTTCCACTAACATTTTAAAATTATTACCGGAATGAAAATTGCTTTGAAACTCATTGTAATATTTCCCAATTGTAGAACAAGAAAAATTGTGCACAGTTCATCTTTAGTCACCTAAGTGGCACTGCCTATTTTACCTCCAAAAGCAACTGTTTACTGAACACTTTTCTTCTGTGCATGTATGTTCAATAGTTTTGATCTATCGGTAAGCAATTCAAGGTTTTTTTTTTTTTTTTTTGCTATAATATTGATGAAATGTTGTAAATATATAAATAAGTCTCCAGTTCAAAATTCATTCTTAGATTAAAAAATAAATTTAAAAAAACCCACTCCTCCAAACATCCAGTTTGTCTCATTTGGAGCCTATTATCTTCACTTGCATAGAAAATTGGATAATTTTTTTTCAAATCTGTAGTCAAAGATGTAGCTAATCAACTTTGAGGTCTGTTTTCTCAGAAATGAGTCCCATGAACTTGCTTCTATTTAACTCTGAACCTTCCATATAATACTGAATTTTGAGAAGAAAAAAAATTGAAAGTTGAGTCACATAACTTTTATAAAGCATAATACGAAAATAAAGCTAATATTTTCAGATATTGTGGGGAGGAGGGGTTAAAAAGTCATACCCCAATAGTTAATTTAAATATGCAATTTCCAAAACAATTTAAATTTTTTTTTTACAGGCAACACAATTTTTAAAGGAATACATAAATCTTTGGAAACATAAAATATGAGAATTAGAGCTCTATATGAGTCACTGAATTACAATTTATGCTAAACAACTGCATTTAGATTGCTAGTTTGCGTAAGAAATTTCAAAACCTTCAATATTTATAGAAGAAAATACAGTAAACATTTTTTAAGCAAAAATTTAATTAGTTCTGAATGTATGATAAATTTACAAGCACTAAGAGAATACAACTCTTGTATTTGAGGTATTTAAGTCACTACATATGACAGTTAAAGATAGACCCAGATATATTAGATTGGTGCAATTTTTTAAACTAAGTAAGGTTGTAGAGACCAAATGAATAGATGCCTAATCCCAAGAAGCTTTTCATCAGAGAAAAAACTCTCCTCTAGGGCAATGAGAGCTTTGCCCAAGTTTTAAAGGGATCAGGATTTTTAGTGAGGCAGACAATAGATGAGTGAAACAAACAGCAGGCACCAATGCAGTTGAGGGAGAGAATTTTCTACAGAGGCATAAGATAAAGGAGTAAGTGTGTGGTCACCCACAAGTAAAAGGAAGGAAAAGTGGACTTCCCACTTAGTGACCAATAGGGCTAGTTTTATCTCAGAATCTGTCAAATTACTGTGTTGAAAAGGTTACTAATTTATTGATATTGACAGAACTCTCACTGTGCATCGAAGACATATATTAGGGTGGCCCTTATTGTAATGGCGAAAAATTTACTTTACATTTTTTAAGCACACACCCTTTAAATTTTTTCCTTTTACCCATAATATGCAAGTATACCAAATATTTCTTCAATAAAGGTTTTAATCTGTGCCACATCAAGCTTGATTAACCCTTTGTGGACAGGTTCGGTGTATAGAGTATACCATAAGCTAAATAAAAACTATAGAAGGTAGAGAGCTTGCCACCCCTCTAACCTTGTATTAACATTCCTCCTACTTGCTCCGACACTTCCATTGACAATGAATCAGTCAGTTTGGTCTGATCACACTTGAAATTATATATATTCTCCATAACTCTACTTGAATATCATGAAACGGCGGGAAATTATCCCTACTTCTATTCGGCTACCCTATTTTACTACTATTTGGCTATTGGGAAGAATTAAGCAAGGAGTAACAAGCTGAGCATGAATCTGATGCATTATATCTCCATGGAGAAGTGACTGAGTACAGCAACCAAGAATCGAATTCTTAGACTGACATGGAGGACAATCCAGTTCATGAAGAATTATAAATTTGAACACAAACGTTTGTGTAATCTATCCATTCAACCTCTAATCTTATTATACCGTAAAAAATATTGTGTATAATTAAATAAGCGTAGAAATGGAAAAAACGGGATTGCGCATAAAGTGCGCCAATCTGATCTGAGTGCTCTAAAAAAAAGTCACCTGTCCGCAAAGGGTTAAATAAAGATGTAGGAGAAAAACGCTAAAAACTAAGTATTTAAAATTGGATTTTTGTTATTCTTGTAAAGAAACTGTATTATTTTGCTATAACAATTTACAGTTTCAATAATACAATTTTTAATAATATATTAAAAACTAAAATATAGACAGTTTTTAATAATATATTGAAATAAATTTTAGCGTTTAAGAATTGCCTTGCTGTGTAGTCCGGGTTCTGTGGTCTTGAAAAAGAAATTGCTTTCGCTCTTCATCCACAGTCAAAAATCGATTAAAAGCTTGCATAAATTTTACCCTTCTTTCGCCTGCATCATTGACAACACCGAGTTTTCCCTGTATGTTTCTTATGACTTTAAATAAAAAATTGTCCCTATCCCAAAGATCTGGACTGAGATTCAGAAATCCAATTTCTCCATGTTCAATTTCTTTAATAAATTTAGACTTTTCTGAGAAATGAAGACTGCTAATGCATCTTCTGAAGAAAAAGCAACAATGAACTAATTTTTTGATGTCATATCAAAATTCTGAATGACTTAAATTGTAAATATTCATTAGAAAATCTTGAAAAATGATAAAAATTGACTATCTTTATAATTCAACGAGCTCCCTTTAATCAAGCTTCAATTTTTCATTTTTTAAGTGCATTTGAAAGATATTTGACATTACTCAGTATTTCACATATTTGGTTCAAGCCCTTATTCTAAATTATTCCTTTTTTCTCTGACATTTTTAAAAGAAAACATCTAGACTACTAGTCACTTTGGATAATCCATTTTCAAAATCACTTCGTAGCACTTTTTCCGTACATCTGATGTCGAGATGGAAAATATGCCATCTCTCAATATGCATACTGTTTTAGAAATGTAATTGCACTGTTGATGCGACCAGTAGTGGAGCTACTTTTGTAAGAACATAGAATTTTAGCCTTGTTTTCAAACCCCCAATCCAATAACTACAGACAGCCATAGTTTGCTCCTTCCCTGAAGAATTTTCTAATTTCAGCACCTGACCATTTTTTCTTGATGTTTATATGTAACAATAATAGGTAGCCTTTCACTTTCTAAATCTCACTCATTTAAAACAGGTAGCAATTTACCATCCCAAAGAAAGGATACAAAACTAGGTTCATTTCCTTTGAAATTATTCTTTAATCTTAGTAGCCACCTTCTTATGCAAATCTTTGGTTCGTGTTTCGATTGAATTCCAGTTCAACTATGTTATGCCTTACAGACTCATCTACGGTTTTGAGAACAAAAACAACATTTTATTAACTAATGTGTCATCGGTCGAATACAGCCATCAATTTGGGAGTTAAAAATTTTTTCTCCTAAGTAAGTTTTTTATCACTAATCCTATATGCGCATCTTTGTTCCTCTCAAGAGATGTCTGGGTAATAAGTTGATGAAGGCCCAGGTTGATCAGAAATATACTGGATGCCTGATGATTCTTCTGATGAATACATAAAGTTGTCAGCAATCTCCGAACTACAATGAACATTAGTCTGTGTGTTTTCTTGTTCTCTGACTCTCAATAATACCTTTTCTTCAAGATTTGCAAGCTTCATATCGATTCCAATAAAGACGCCCTCTTCCGCCCTGGCTCTCTTTGACACAATAAAAACGGTCTCTCCTCAACTTTTATAATTTCCAAAGTTTTAGTGTCAAATAAATTATTTAAATTTGATGTAAAATTACGTTCTTGTTCTCATTGCGTTTCTGTCCTTCATTTTTGAAGACCGAGTCAATAAGAGTACATCCTCATAATTTTTTCTACACAATGAGATGTCGCTCTTTTAGGAAATCCTGCCTTCTCCCAAAAAATCAGACATTCACGCACTACTGAATTGGCACTTAGGAACAGTTTAACCTCATTTAAATTATAAAATAACACCGATAATACTTGCCGGTTGGATGGAAGTTTGCATCCGTTAATTTCGTGACACCCGCTACCAATTTAATAGATATTTCGATCACCACTTCTCAAATTAGAAGCCATAATTGCGCATTTGACTCAGACAATGACTAAGGCAGACTAACGGCCAGGTGCCTGCAGAGGATGGAGCACGCTGCCACAGGCTTCAAATCTCCACCGCCATGCGGCATGTGTTCCCAACCTCTAATTTGAACAAATAAGTTCTCTAATTGTTTTTTGGTACAAAAGAAAAAAAACCTGGAGGGTGTGCGAATTGAAATTAAAACATTAATAAATAAGGGCCAACCTAATATATATATATCAAAACATATATGAAACAAAAATTCAAAAACATACAAGAAACAAAAAAAAGAAAAAAAAAGAAGACAAGAATTTTAATAATTTGAAAAATATCATGTCAGGAAGGGAAACCCTCCTATGATATTAATAAGTGCTTTTTTCTTCTAATGATATATGACTAAACACAAAAATTTTGTTGTTATCCCCTCAAAAAGCACCCATTGTGAAGATATATATGATATAATAATGGTTGATGATGACATTTTTTAAAGATAATTAATTACAATCATTCTGAAAATCCTAAAAAAAACTTTTTTATTGCAGCCTTGAAATAATTTTAAAATCAATGAAGAGATAAATGATTAGAAAAATATTTTAGATGGCTCCATCCAGGGGTGGCTTGCCCATTAGGGCTGCAAGTACACTCTGAAATTATTTTAAAAGCTTGTATTTTCGTATTTCTTCCCACTCCAAGAGTTTGATGATCAATGAAAACGGGGGGGGGGCCGGGCAGTAATTAAAAACATGAAAAGAAGACTGAAAATGAATCAACAATTAGAGAGACACAGGTTGGGGCTGCCAAGCTGGTAACCCTTAAAGCATCCCAATTTGCCCACTGCACACAGCAGAGTGATGAATCAGGAGAAAAAAAAGCAACCCTTTCTATCTTTGAATTTACAAGTCTCAGAAATGCATTCTGCAGAACTGTGGTTGGAGAGTCAACTGAAAGAAAAGGATGCCTTTTTTCCCCCTTTTATCGCTCCCACCAAAAATTTATCTTTACTTCCTTCTTATGTTTTTTGTTGACTTCTCTTATTGGTTGTTTATGGGTTTCTGTTTCTCTTAATAATGCCACAACAGAAATATGTCTAGTTTATAGAATATTCATTTTCTTTTGTTAGAATATTGTTTTGTTTGTCACTCGTCAAAAAAAGAGTATGTAGATAATTTTCAAAAACACATGAAAATTGATGAATGAAATGATTCACATGAAAATTTTTATAATGAGGGATAAATCTCATTATCATCTCAGTTAAGGAAAAATTAACATAGCCAATCTTCAAGAAATCATATTTTTCACAGCATTTGTTGAAAAAAATTGAATGTAAAAATGCAGGTCACTTTAGGCCGAATTAGAACATTGTTCAAACATCTTCAAGTAGGAAAACCCAGTGCTAGAGGTGTAGTGGAGTCGGAACATTGTAGTGGCACTCCTTTTGTTTTTATGAGAAATAAACAAGAAAAAATTGTAAAAACCTCCTTAAAACAGCTTAAAGCATTCTGGCACTGCTTATTTTGCGACTACACTAATGCCCAGTGCCAATGAAAATTTTTGCAGCACTATTTGTTTCTTAGATTACGAGCCTTGATCGATTCCATCCCATGACCATTTTGAGAATATTATGTGCAAAGTGGTGTACACAGTGAAATAAATCAAAAGATGCAACAAAAAATATAAGTTTAGTTACCAACCTGAATTAATTTCAGTTTCAGAATGGCTTTCATTCTTAATTTGAGCACAATCTTCAGGAATTTCAAAGTCTCCAAAAGGTGTAGGAAATTCTAGAATATTTTCAAGGTCTCTTTCACTATCAGCGTTGCTACAAGATTGCAAGGCAGATAATAACCAACTATTGCATAAATTGTCTTGATTTAATGATTTATTAAGCCCTAATATATCATTACTAGTCTGAAGTAATGGGTCAAATTCAGCTAAATTGAGTGAAGGTCTTGACACAACGCTATCATCATCTGTGAAAGTAGTACGGTCATCATCATCATCTGTGCCATGAGATCCCAAACTGATAGCATCAGGAACTTGGTGATGTTGCCATATTCCACCCAATGCCAGGGCAGGTTCTGGATGCCCATTATTTTGATTGGCACTGCTGATAAAAATAAATTCCATTAGTTTAACGAAATTAAAATGATGAAATTCTATAACACAAAATTTTAAAGCTAATGCCAGCTCCTACAACCAGCCAGCTATTAAATAAAAGACTGAAGGCTGGCTCCTAAAGCTAGCTATTAAAATTGAATGCCTGCTAGGCTACATTTTTGAAAAGGCCAAGTTGTAAAATTCTGTTTTTCACAATTTTCTCCTAAGCAGTTAATCCATAGCTAATCATAATATTTCTGAGAAATCTAAGATAGAAAAAAAATCTTTGGATTATAATGATTTAGTTACACAAAAAAAATGCACGCACACACAAAAAATAGAATTTATCCACTTTGAATGACCATTGATCTTTGAACATTTAGAACACTGGAATTTGTGTATGTTATTTGTACATTAGATTGACAAATGAAAAAACAAAAAAAGGGGAAAGAGGCTTTAATTACATTGCATTCTGAGTTTTGTAACAATTTGTGGAAAAAAATACTACAGCAAAACAGCTGTTGTATGGAACATGTAGATAAAATTTTGCCTTCTCCATTTCTGAAAGTGATTCTAAGTGCTATTCAGTGCAATATTCAAGTGAACACTCCACAAGTAAGGCAGTGTCTTATTTTTATATCTATATTTGTGATACTGAGCACAGCATGTTTCTTTTCCTTAATCAATTCTGATTTGGTCAGGTTCTGTAGGATTATAAACATAGTGTGTATCAAATATTTACTTAAAAAATTCAGAGCATTTGCTGTATTTCCTTATCTATACCAAACTCTGTAAACAGAAAACCATATTATGTACCCTAAAGAAAGAAGATGGCTTAATTTAGTCTAGTTAGATTAATATCCTGCTTTGAGCTCCATAAGGAGTAATTCTGAACAGTGGCCAGATACAATTGAGCACACATTCCAAATTTTCACACAATGCCAATGTGAGGACATTCGGCTTTTGATGGCTCACACACCCAGAACCACATACTCAATGGATTTAGGCCATCATTGCTGTAAAAAAACAGATTATCATGACACAAGGGTGAAAACAGCAAAGATACAAAAAAGAGGAAAATTCACGAGAGTAGCTACATTTTTACGTGAATAGCGACATACATTAAGGAAGAGATAAGTAAACACTTATTACTGAATCATTTACTCATCACAAAAAAAATTATGAAACAAATATGGTCTTGCTTACAGCCATGTATGAATTTTTTCAATTACAAATACTTATTTTTAACATTATAAAATCAATGTTTTCTTACTCACTTTCTTAAAATAGATAGAAATAATAAATAATGTTTTATAATACCAATATTTTTAATAAAATACATATAATAAACCTAAAATATATAAATCAGATTTTGCTTTATAAAAGAAAAAGTCACAAAAGAGTCCTGCATAAATATCAGTTTACAAATAATACAAAAAAGCGGAAAATCACGGATCCGCGGAGGATTTTCACCCCTGCATGACAAACCAGATCAAGTGGCTGATTTTCAGCAGTAGGATATAAATAAGGAGGCTGCTGCTTCAAAAATGGAACATCAGACATAAATTGGCTAATAAATGTTTAATGTTCAACCATGGCTATTTGAGGGTTAAATTACATTTTTTCAGCGAATTACTAAATAGATTTGCAATAATCACAATTTACAATAATTATAATTCCACCGGTCTGCGAAAGGCCTCACACCCTTTCGGCCAGGCTGGACCGGTGTGGGTTTTAAAAAAAATAATTATAATTACAATACTCAAATTGGTTTATAGTTTTTCAGAGAAACTACCTTTCCTTTCCATGCTGTTTTGGTTCTTGGATCTCAGGAAGCTGCAGTCTTTTTTGTGGTTGGAGAATATCATCTGTTTTCTGTTCCACTGGCTCAGCAGTTTGCTTAGGTTCTTCAACATAATGTCCATCCTAAATTTACATTACACTGATTTATTACTATGTTCTTGCAACCTTACAAAATTATATACAAGATAGACAAAATTATTCTCCTTGAAAGTCATTAAAACACAATTTTTGCTGAAATATATAAAATATAATGGTAACCCAATACAGTGAAACCTGTGTATAATGATACTGTTTATAATGGTAAACGTATCTATAATGATATTTTCTGTCGACAATACAATATCTTCTTTGATCTCAGTGGAATTCCCATTAACTCAATGTATTTTGAACCTGTCTTCAGCGATAATTTCTTTTTAGATGTATCTGTCTATAACAATAATTTTACCTCTTTAGAAAGCTGGTACAGTAAAATCTCGATTTTTTTTTCCTAGTAAAAAGACACCCCATGGTATAGAAAGTGAGATAACAGGGAAATAGGGGAGACAGAGCTAGAAGTCAAAACCTGTTGTATTGGAGAAAGGAAAAAGGGGACTGCTAGTGATTGGAATGAGCACAAATGTTATCGTCCCTTTTCAGGCTGGTCACTGCCAAACCTATTCATTCGCAGTTAGCGCTTTGGACTGACCACTTGTTCCTTGAAGTTTGTTTTTGATGTGTGAAAGCCTTGAATCTCCGATGGCGTGGTGTAAAACCTTGGCATTGCTATAAATAAAAGCAAGCTTATGTCATCCTTTTAGGTATACTTTTATTGTTGGAGAAAATGTTAACTAAAATTTTAACTTTGAAGTTCTTAAAAATAGTTTAAATAATTTAAAGTTTCTAACAAACAGTTTCATATCAGTGAGTATTTATAAGACAGATCAATAACGGCAATAAAATTATTAAGTATATTAGTATATGCAGAAGTGCATAAACATTGACAGTGCAAATGCTCAAACTGTATAATAATATATTTTTTGGTCCTGACAATATCGTTAAAAGCCGGTTTCACGGCACATACTATTAAGATTTTAAAAAAACAATATAAATGAAAAAAAAAAAAAAAACATAAGACTAATTTTTTAATGACTTAATAGGATAAATAACTATAGAACACTGCCTAGAGATTATGCAAAGGAAAAATTAATATTATACACCTCTACATTAGTAATTTCAAATTTCACTCTTTTGCAACTACCAATTGAGAGAGTTCTTCTGTGTGGGAGCACTTGAACTCAGGGTACTTTTATCTCCCATTTTTAATTGTAACTGAATGGTTAGTGACAATCATCTGCCCCTTAATCTTTTCTTCCACTTAGAAGTATCATCTGATAACTTTTATAGATAAATAGAAATTTTCTATTATAAAAGTTTACAATAAAAATCGTATACAAACACAACTTTTACATTTTTAATTTGTAAACATTAGAACTTTTCTTTTATCTAGTAGTATTGACTGATAACTTTTATGACTGAATAACAACTTTCTATTACAAAAGCCTCCAATAAAAATTATGTTCAAATACAACTAACCTTTTTTACTTTACATTTTTAATTTGTTACTATAAGAACTCAAAACTCTTATCTTTCTCGTGTTGAGAGAATCCATTGAAAAGTTCTGAACAACTTTAGTTCCCTTCAAGTTTTAGAAGTAGTTCATAAAGCAGAACTCATAAAAGGCCAAAGATTGATTTATTTTTAATTGAAGAGAAAAATACCATAGTATTGACAAGACAGCAAAAAATATATAAGAATAATTTGCTTTTATAACTCATTTAATATCCACATTTTGTGCAAAAAATATACGTTTTGCACGTCCATTGCAAATAGTCTTATTCCTTTTATGTACCAAAATCACAATATCAAGCAATTTTTAAGGAGTATTACTGTCATTATAAATGTTATAGTTTATACTTGAAATACACAATTTTCAAAATATTACTAATTTTTAAAAACATCGTATGAAATTTAAAGCCATTTCAGCATTAGATTATTTACTTTTTCAACATTTCAAATGTAACTTTTTTCTTATAAAAAAAAAGAAATAATTACCTCAAAAAATTTAACAAAAACTTGACTGGTAAATAAAGGTGAACAATTGGCAGCAAATTGAAGCAAACTTAGTGCACTTTGCTTTCTCTCTTCAATAACGTCAGGGTCAAACCTACCTAAAATATTTTTTTAAATTAGTGATAATGAAAATAATTGATAAATAAATTTTCAAAATGCTAAGCAGAGAAAGAGAATTGAGAAACTTGTTTGGAATATTGCTGCATTTAGTAAATCCTTGAAAAAAAATTTATGCCCAAACTTTTCATTACATAAAGTTGGAATTAATCTTCTATTTAGTTCACTTTTAGAAACAAACCACAAGCCAGCAACAAAAATTACTCATTTCAGAGTTTTCCTCTGAATATTTATTTATTAATTGTAGCTTAGAATTCTAAATGCATATTATTCTAAGAAAAACCTTATTTCTTAGTAATAGTTGTTAAAATCGTTCAATAATTAAATTCTTTTATCTTTTGTCAAAGGAAGATTCAATAAAAATAATCTGATTTTCAAAGGTAAAATGTGATCAATGCTATATTGACTTTAGAACAGTCTGAACTTTGCCCAGGACCCTTCTAAGGCCCTAGAGCTCTTTTCTGCTACTATCACTATGGGGTATACATGCGATCAAACTTCTCTGATGTTTCATTAAAGCAATTTTTTCCAATATGAAGCTCCTGGAATGGCTACGCTTTCTCTATCTTATCTTTTTATTAATATCATATAGTAAGTAGTGCAGACATTTATGAAGAGAGTTGCGGTTATTCCAAAAACATCAAAACGTTCTTAATGCAATCACATAATTTTAAAACCAATGAATGAGATATAATATTAGATTAATATTTTTAGATGATACTTTACGTGATTCCAGCCAAAGAGTATTTTGGAAATGTTGCACGCAAAATAGAAAAATGGTACATATCATAAGTAAATGTCAAATCATAAAGGAGAATGCTAAATTAGCAGACAGACTTTTTATAACTTCAAAACAGAGAATATCTAAAATTAGAAATGCAAGTGATAAGGAATTGTTGCCCTGGTACTTTAAAAAGGCTTACAAAGTTTATTGGAAAAGATGACCAGGCTGAGAAAGTGACAGTTATAATAATTATAATTTGAAAGGCACAGATAATAAGGATTTATCTATACTTATAAAAGGCAATGTTGTGTGTGCGTGTATGCAAACGAATCTATTGCACCTACAGCCTTGAAATTTGGCACACAGGTAGTCTTAATGGTGACTCAATGCACCTCAAAGCCGGAATTTTAAAATTTAATCTAGAAAATATTTTATTCAATGTTTCATGTTGTTTTGGTTGATTTTTCAAACTAATTTCTAAATAAAATGGTTTTGAATAATTGTAAGAAAAAAATAGACACACCATCGAAAAGAGCACATGATTTCCGTTCTAATGAAGTTAGTTTCGAATTTTTAACGTAATTTACTGAAGGTTGAGAATTTTTAAAAAAATAGCCAGTTTTGCCATCAAAGTTTTATTTTCGTTTTTAAATTTGCTGCATCCAACGTTCTAATAACACTAATATTTCCAATTTTTTTCAGCTTATAACTGCAATGGTTCCATCGGATTTAAAACAAGAATGGTTAAAATATCTTTTAACGTTTTTTCTTAATTAATTTTTTCTTGGTCAGTTGAAAGATATTTTTCCTCTAGTGAGGCTTCCTCCAGCGACAGCTCTTGGGAATGTTACGGGCAATTTCATTGGCTGACAGGGCAGGGTGACGTCATAACCTTCAATTGAATGACTGATTATTATTTTCGGACTCGATTTTATATTTTGCTTGCTGTATGATAATCATTTTCACTTTGCAATTTTTTAATATTGTTTTGGATTAACGTACTCTGTATTGCTTTTCTACAGTTGGAATGTCATTATTGCAAAGAAAAATAAGCGGGAAAATCAATAGTGTGTATCTTTTGTTTTGTTTTCAAAACTTTTTAATGTCATTGTGGGCGTCTTTTTTTTTTTTTTCTTCTTCTTTATTTTGTTGTCGAAGTACCAATTCCATGGGCAATGTCGTGCGCGTACTGTTAGTAACACATATATGTATATTAAAACACATAGTCATCTTCACACATTTGCTTTGCATGTTTTTCAAGTAAATACAACTGAGCCATCATTCAAATCAAAAGTTTTAACAATCATATTAAATCTCACTAGCATTTTATAAAGTAAAATAAAATCATCATTTATATTTTAACAAGAGATTTGCTTTATATGCATGCTTTCATTAGTAACTTTTTCTTAACAGGTTTCACAGATTATTTACTAGCAGAAAATTTTTGCACTGACTAGCAGACAACACAAAAATTAATGCAATAATGTCAGATAAAGCATGTGAATAAATTATAACTACTATCTAAAATATTTTCAAACATCACAATGGATAAAGTTGAAATTTAAAATACGAGTATGTCAATATTTGGTAAAAATATGCTTTAGTTCAATGAGTGGCAACTTGGTGTTCTTCTCTCTGCATATCATAGAAGACTAATTGATCTAATTCTAGAGCAAGAATTGCGTTCATGTTGCCTGTGACATCTAGAATGGTGACTAGGAAGATTTATTTAACTTACTAGCCACCTTCGGCGACCAGCTTTTTCGCTGGGAATATAATTTCAAATGAATCTCTTATGTGTAATTTTATTCCTGGTTCCCATAACAAAGTAATTTTTAACTTCAAACTGCAATAGACATTTAACCCACATTCTTTTCGTATCCGACTTTACATTCTTATTCCTTATAAACAAAACACCCTCTTAATTGTATTACAAACTACATTACCGATGACCTGTAAAAAGTATTGATCTGCATTTTATGTCAACATTTTAGTCAGTCATTTTGTGTAATACATTTAGAAAGTAATTATATTTGAATAATTTTTTTTGCATTACGCAAGAAGTGTACAAAAAAATTTGGACAGAAATTAATCAATTGTAATGAATTTAAAATATCACTTTTATCTTTATCATTAAAAGGTTTTATACTTAATTCAGAAAATCATTCTTGTTGCTTCAATCGCTATTTTCCTATTGATTGCAAGATGAGATTTTTAAATCCTTTCCTTCTAACTGCAAATGACCAACAATGGCTGCCCTTTAATTGTTGAGAAATGACCGCTTAGCGGCATCCTCTCTCGTCTCCCAGTCCTTCTTCCCACCTTCAGTCAAAAAAGAAACGGTCTTCTTGAGCGAACTTGACCGCAGTTAATGTTAATTTAAAACTTTGTAAAATTAAAAGTAATTATTGCACAGTACTCATACTAATATCATTGGAAAGATGATTGTTTGCACTTTAAAGTGGTATAAAAATCATTTGCATACAATATTTCTTTCAGAACTTATTCACGAAAATACGGTCGAAAACATTCAAAATTTACTTAATTTTTAAATAATTAAAATTTGAATAAAAAATTGAAAAAAAATGGCTCCGAGGTGCACATTCCCACCCTCCAAAGTATACCTGTATCACATTTGGTAGCTCTAAGTTCAACGGTCTGTTCTGTAGACTGGCAACACACGCACTTTCTTTTTTATTATTAGTAGAGATAAAGATTAAACATCCTAATGTTTCTCCTAGCCATGATAGCAGTAAATTAGTTAGCTCCGCTAATACAATGGAACAAATTCAACAACAACAACAAAAAACCCCCCAGCAATTATGCCAACAATCAAGTAATACTTTTGCACTAGTAACCTTTCGGCTTGTTTAGTTTCAGTTGCCATATCAGAGCCATGGTGCATTAATCATTCACAAAAGATTTTGTTACCAAGCAGTTGTTTGAAATGTATTGCACTTTGAAGTTCTAATTAACACAGCTATCAGCTCACAAATTCAATTTTTTCATTATCTTCAGCTTTAAAATCTTTTACAATCAAAATTGGCAATGATAGTATAAAAATTTAGGTGAAACTACTAATAAACGTTTCAGCTTTAAGCTTCAGGAATGACACAAGTTTTCCCCCTGATGAATCAATGCATAGGAGTGCAGCCATGATTTATTCAATATTTCTCCGATAGCAAAGCCCCAGACAAAAGTCTCCCAAATTTTAACAATAACTTGGCAAATCTTAGCAAAGAGAATTGATGCTAACAAAACAGTGCCAACTTTTAGGCTTGGCCAAAATTAGGGCACCATTAATGAAAAATTAAATTGTTTACCTACTCTTTGCAGTTACAGCATTTCAGTTCATAAAAAAAATACAAAAATACTTGGCACTGATAAAATAGATAAAAATTTGAAAAAAAAAATTGTTTGAAATCGTTTTATTATTTTGCATGTTCACAGTTTGGGAATCGTCTTTTAATTGTAATAGCGAAATTTATGCAAACGTAAATTATACGATTTACATCTTTTAGCGAATATAGATGGACGGAAGAAAAATTAGCAGTTTATGCATTATTGTTTAAAAATCCATGAAGTTAACAGAACAATATGGCAGCACATGAAATACTTTTAATGTACACACTGCAAAAATGAATTGTGAAGGGAGTGTCCACAAATATAATAGATAGAAGGTCTTTCCATACATTGTATCATAATGGGACTTATTTCATATCTCACCGCTGCTTCCCAAGGTCTAAAGTTAAAGGAATAAATTTATTCTAGCCACAAAAACTGGTGAAATATACCAGATTAATGTTTGGTAATTGTATCAACACCATTTTGAACATATCAGCTTTTTATTGCTTACTAGCTGATAACCCGGCATTGCTCGAGATCCATATTTTTTCATATGACGCCTCCAGTTTTTTCCCTACAAAATCACCACTAACTTTCCTTTACAAATGCAAATCTCCCTTGAATCCTTTCTAACTGAATTAAACTTTCAATTCTAGCTTTTTATTACCTTAGTAGCCGGCTTCGGCGACCAGTTTGTTCTAGGGAATATGATTTTAATTGAATCTTGCATCATTTTATATTCATGGCTCCCTTAACAACATAATTTTAAACTTCAGATTGTGGTAGATATTTAACCCATGCACTTTTAGTAGCCCTGCACTTGTTCTGCCCATTGTCTACATAAATGTCCTAATAGAGGAGGTGTGTATGTAAGGCATGTAACATCTAATTGCACGTTCCTTATTAAAATTGCAAAATATACATTTGATTTCAATATTAAAATGGTGCAATACATTTTATGGCCAGCGACATGTTAGCTGGATTAAAGCATGCTGCAAAAAAAAAAAATTAAACATAGCAACCATGATCGATCAGCTTACTGGATGTATTTCTTAACTAGCTGATATATCCGGCCTTGCTCGGGATTAAATTAATTTCATGTCTAATATTTTTTTTATATTTCCATGTCTAATATTTTTTAAAAAATGATATATGATGATGAAAAATGAAAATGATTGTGTATAGCTGACATAACCGGCATTGCTCAGGATTAAAATACTTTTGTATAAAATATTATAATACACAAAATACTTTTATTGTGTGAAACGTTTCTAAATTAAAATTAGAACATCGATTGAAGCAAACAATTTTTAAAAAACGCCGAAAACTAATCATCTCCGTAATATTTGATATACAAGTGCTTCAATTTTTTTCTTCTCAAATACTGAAGTATAAGAAAGGTTTTAATGGACTTTTGGTGATGATAAATTACTTTCTGATTAATAAAAAACATGAAAATAAACCAAATCAAAAGTTTTTCCTGGTATAAAATTGTGAATTAATTGTCTGCTTTTAAACTTTTCTTTTAGCGTTTTCCAGAATTTGTTGAATGTTTTTTGGCAACAGTTCTTCGTATGTGCATTTTTGTTCATCAACATTAAAAAAATAATGCTACAAATTGTGTATAAAATTAATTTTGAAAAATTTATTAAAATGACAGAAAAAAATTATACGGAAATGAAATTAGTGTCACTGAAAAGCTAATTTTAATTAGTTTTTGTTAGATAACATTTTTGGAAGATATATTCAGTAAAACGTCAAAATCTGGCTAAATTTTTAATTAACTTTTGAATAGTTGACAGTGACCTTTATCTTGTTTTTAAGACCTCATGTGCATAAAAATATGTACAATAAACATTCAAAACCACAGCCTCCCAACTACAGAGGTTAAGGCTACAACGACTTACATTAATCCAATGCTTGCCAGTAAACAGCATTTATGGAACGTACTGTTGTCAAACATCTATTTCATCAGCTTACAAAAGCTTTACTATATTTTCCTTTGTTGGAATTTGAATGATTGACTTATGTTTTCTTTTAGGCATCGTTAAAACACAACTCAAAATCTCAAAGTTATATATTTTCAATTAAAATATTACTTATTTCTCAGGAAACACAGATAAAGATGACAGGTGTGTTTGCATATAATCTACTTGTTATTAAATTTTGGAAAATTAATAAGAATTGAAGGAAAAATGTCACAGATATAAGATTGGTATCATTGAAAAGGTAAAATTTTGAACTTTAATATGGCATAAAAATATTGGGGGGTAATTTGCTCCGAACTTACAGCAGAAAAACGGTTTCGGTTAATTTCTAATTAACTGACTGTTTAACTTTGAAAAGTTGACAGGTATCTTTCCCTTGTCCAAAATAATAAGTGTACAAAGCTTGGTTAAAATCAGTGTAGTGGTTTAGGAGGAGATGTGGAACATCGCCACAATGACTTTTATTTATATTAAGAGACACACACATGCACGCAAACATTGACTTTTATAAGTATAGATATACGAAATATCTCAGAGAGCTTGGTTTACAGATTCCACAAAAAAAATTTTGATGAAATAAAATATGAAAGCAAAATGTATTAGGATATTACCTCAGCTTTCAACAATGAAAGAGAAACACGCAATTAAGTATTTGTTTAAACAATGAAAACGGTTTGAATTGCGTTGCAACAATGAAAAGAATTGTTGTAAGTTTTGCCAAAAAATATTTTTTACAAATTTATTAAAATTCGAGAAAACATTGCATGGAAATTTATCATTGGAAATGTAATTTTGTGAACTTTCACATGGCATAATAATGATTTTTGTGCTGTAATATTTTCGGAATTGTTAAAGGAAATTGCCAAAATTACACTTAATTTTAAATTAATTAAAATTTCAAAAAAAAGGGGCTCCAAGGTGCACAATCCCACCCTCCAAAGTATGTTTGCACCAAATTTCGTAGCTCTAGGTCCAGCGGTCTACCCTGTAAAGCACCAACACACACATTCTCCTTTATTATTAGTAGAGATAATTTCCCCATTAGGTGCTTTTATTTTTTATGAATATTATTTCTGGTTCTTCCATTTATTTTAAAATTCCAACCATCAGTTCACTTTTTCAGAATAATGCTGGCCTTTTTTGCTGACCAATAGAGGTTTTCAGTGAATGAAAATAAATAACACAATCTTTTGGGCTTATTTACATCTAGTCTTTTTCCCTTACTTTACCAGACTCCAAATAAAAAACTAATAAATTTAGTTTTATTACAAATACTTCTCATACAATTCCCTATTTTACCCAGAGAAACCTATCTTGGCTATCAATCAAAAGAATACTTTCTAACATTCATGACTCAATTTTCAAATACGTAGTGAGCATTATACTGTTTTACTGCTAAACTGGTTAAAAGAAGCTCTTTTCTCATTCAAATAAATAGTTTTATATATAATTAGCTGATATATCCAGAGTTGCTCGAGAGAAAAATATTTTCAAGTCTAAGTACTTATAACGCTTTAAACTTAATTAAACAGTTTTTCGCAGCAGAGTCATTCTTAGATTTTCGTTTGTCCACTCCCGTGTTGTCTGACATTCACGGCTAGCAGCAAAACTTCTGTTATCGTTTTCTCTTGGTAGTTTCAGTCACCTGGCCACGAATCTAGCTGCCCTTGGTACTCATTTTTCCTTCAGCACCATTGATTGCTATGGAGACAACAGAAGCTCTTGCATATCTTGATTTTTATCGCCTTTATCCAAAATACAATTCCCTTCTTTTTAGTGTTTGTGTCATTGATCAGAAAAACAACTACACACACAATTAGGATCATTTAAAAATTTGTGAAGTTAAATGAACATTGCATAGAGAGAGTAATTAACATCACTGGATTGCCTTGTAAACATACCAAAGCCAATACATATATATATATATAAACTAAATAGAACAGTGTTTTAATTTCCTCATCAGTCTCATTTTTCGTTTCTCAGCTCTTTGAATTACATGCAGTTCACATAATTTTTATTTTTCTTCTTGAGCTTGCTTGTACAGCAAATGCCTTTAATGCATTATGGCTAGGCTTGCTAGATTTCTGAAATGTTCAACCGGGACACCGGAATGCCCCTCAGCGTCGCGGGTATTCAAGGGTACACACCTTTGGCGGGTTTTTAGAGTGTTTTAAAGGGTAGTTTATTCTCAATGATATGAATAAATGGTTACTGATTAGGAACCTATACCAGGGGTAATAATAAATGACACAAGCATAAAAATGTAAATATTTTATTTCTTACATGTTAATATTTATAAGTTACTTAAGTAAGAAGAAACACTTTGAATGAGGAATAAAAATTTGAACAATATTTACATGTACTTTTCATTGGCTGGGACTTTTTTTTAGAGTCTTTTTTGTTTTTAATCATGTTGTAAAAATCTTCACAAGCTATTCCGATATTAATTTTACATGCCATCAAGCCTTTAACTGTAGATTCCTTCATCAAACCCCTATCATCAGTCTATGCGTTGTTCATCAAAGAAAATACTCTCTCAACTGGTGCTGATGTCCCAGGTAAGCAGAAAGCATGGTCACGATTGGCGAGACAAGACGATATGATGACAATATTATTTATTACCAGACCATCACTCTTCTATAGTTTTCATACAGTACAGTGAAATAATTGACAAAGTAATTATCCTAAATAATCCTTCAGAGTTAATTATTTTTAGACTTTTTTGGTTATCTATAATCAGATTTAATTTTTATCGGGATATGAAGTAAACCGGCTGGGACACCGGGATTTTGTCTGAAAACCGGAACTGTCCCGGTCAAACCGGGATGCCTGGCAAGCCTAATTACGGCGAGACTTGCAAGATTAAATGTCTTTCTCTTTCTTTTGGGCATTTATAAAATAAGTAATTTTAGAAATTTAAGAAAAATCAATAACTGGTTAGGTCTTTTCTATAAACTAAATAAAACAATTTTTCGCCGCAGTGTTTTTTGTTGTTAGGAAGGAACAGGACTCGATAAACTTGCACTTACTCACTAATTAAGATCATTTAAAAATTCATGAAAATTAAATGTAGAACATCACAAAGTAATCAAACTAACGTCATTGAATTACTGCATGTCCATAGTAAAAGCTATCTATGCTCAGACAAAAAACTGGAAGTAAAAAGTCTACTTTAGAGTTAAATGTTTAAAGAAAGCAAATATTTTCTTATCATAACTTTAACAGTGGCAAAAGAACATGTATAAAGGATTTTAAGAAATAATAAATTAGGTTGAGTTTAATGTTACAACAATAGAAAACATTGTTACAAATTGTGTTTAAAATGAATTTTGAAACGTTAATTAAAATTAGAGAAAACATTGTACCATAATAAAATCAATATCAATAAAAAGATAATTTTCTGCTCTTTAAGATGGTGTAAAAATAATTTTTGTGCGATAAATATTTCAGAAGTTATTGGTAAAAAACGTCTAAACATTAGGCTTAACAGCGGCTAATTTTCATTTAACTAAATATCTTAAGAACTAATTAATTCTGAAAGTTGGAAATAGCACAGTTGACCTAGAAATGTACCCCAGAATGTTGTTTGCAAATTTCATGTCGCTACCGTTCACCATTCAGGAGGAGTTCTTGTGACTGACACACAGACAGACACCTGTATTTTCTGTTTTATATTAGAGGTGTTTGGTTACACTGTTGTCAGATATTTGATACATTCTGAAAAGTTGAAAAGCAAAGCTAGTTCTTTTAACATATTTCCAAAATATCATGATATTCGGAAAATTTGGATTTTTAAATGCAAAAGAAAAGATCTCCTTAACATTGCAAATGCTCAAAATTGCTCTCAGAACTTCAGTGAGAGTGCTTATTTTCTTGATTTAAAATCCAAATTGCTTGGTTTTGAAAAAAAAAAAAAAAAAAAAAAAAAAAAAACCCTAAAACCAAAAGCTGTTCCAACATTAAATTTGCCATCAAAGGAGATGATGAATTTAAACAGTTAGGGAGGAAAACTCAAAACTAGAGTAAAACATTATCTGAAAAGTGCTAGAGACTGATTTCTTGTAATGTATGAAAACAAGCTTAGAAACTACTTAAGTGATCACCCCTGAAAAGGGAATATTCTAATCAAAAGTATTTAATATGCCTTTTGTTATAATTTATTCTGTTTAAAACATAAAATTAACAATTATGCAACTATTTATCACTAATATAGCAAATACTGATTTTAGCACTGCTTGAAAGATTTTATACAATGTATGCATTTCTTATTCTGAGCTTGAAAATGTGATACATTAAAGATGCAATATATATATATATATGTATGATTCAATTACGAATTATGTGGTAAAAACAATTATGTAAAAAATAAAAAGTTATTTTTGTTCAGATTTATTAAAAATTATAAATTAGTTATAAGAAATTTCTTAAAAAATGTTTGAATTTGCTTTTAGTTAGATGCAGTAAGACAAACATAATTATTTAAACGAATGCGTAGCTTTTAATTGCAAATAAAATTATTCTAAACTGTTTGGTTTTTTTTTTAAACTCACCCACTATCTAAACTATAGCTGTTTTCAAAAAGTTACATTTAAGATTAAAGGATATAAATGGAATTACCTCCCAGTTTTTTGCACAGAGACCATATCAGAAAGACCTGACAATTAAATATTCGAAATTTTGGTTCTTTCATAACAAGTAACTCTTTAGTTTCTTGTTTCTACAGAGAATCAGGATTAGGAAAAGTTTTCTGCTGTTAAAAGAGCTCTTAAACTTGATATTTATTCTGTCATTTAACATTGCAAAGTAGTGGCGTGCTCCCTCAGTGACATCATCAAAGCATCCACTTTCTATGAGCCTAACCTTTCTACTTGCAAATAACCTTGTGAATCGTGGTTGTCACCAAATTTAGAAATGAAAGATTCAGAAATAACACATAATTATTTATCAATATGTGAAATCCCCATGATTTTTTTGGATTAAACTATTGTAGAATTTTCAAGAACACATGAACTACTCATAAAAAAATATTATAAAAGAAAAAGCTCTCACCAAAGAAACGAGTTCTTGCAAATGGTGGGAAGGGTTCTTTTAAATATAGGTTCTGATGCAATGTACTCAAAGCCTTGTGGAGTTTCTTAAAATCATTATATCTTTTCCAAACTGTAACCTATAAAAGATTTATACAACAATAATAAAAGAGAGAAAAATATTTTTAAACCAGTCAGTGGCGAATCCAGGGGGGGGGGGGGGGGGGCGTGCGGCCACCCCCCCCCCCCCCAGAACCAAGCCAGAATTCTTGATTTAATTTAACATCATTAGAAATGTTTTTTTCTTATTTTCTCTCTTTAAAAAATAATAAAAACATTTCAACATTGCTTTCTAGCTCGGAAATTTTGCTACTTTTGTAGTCATTCCACTTGTACTTGTAGCATTGATGTGGTCGAAGACATTTTTTGGCTAGTTATTTCATCATAATTTTTATTAAATTATCAAAAGCACTGTATTGTTCTCTATGATTCTTATTGTCAGGTGAGTAAAGTCTGTAAAGTTAAAGAGTTTTGGTTTACTTTAGCCTTGAAGTTTCACATTCATCACGACAATACAAAGTTGTTATGACCTCCCCCCCCCCCCCCGACAGGAATCCTAGATTCGCCACTGAAACCAGTTTAATAAATAACACACCTCTGTAATCATTAGAATATTTGAAACAGAATATTTTTTCATAATCAAACAGATAAAGAGAGAATATTTTAAAATGAGCATGCACTATTTTAGATAAATTAAAAATACCTGAACAAGCAAATATAGAAACATTAGTTTTAACAATTCTAGATCTCGTAACAAAAAAGAGAAATATGCCCTAATTCTCAAAATGCATTTTATTACACCAACAAGGAAAATTTTGAAATTAATTATTTCCTGACCAAACCGAAAACTAAACCAATCATTTCACAAACCATGGAAATTAATATTCAAAATAAATGCATTACCTCAGATACAGCCTCTACAGAATTTTTCGGATACACCTGCAAGAGAATATTAATTATTCATACAACATCAACAAGAAGAAAAAAATTAGTGTTTTTAGAATTAAAAAGAAATGTGATAAAAATCCGTCCCAAAATCCAATTGCTTCGTTGAAAATAAAGCATATCATTTGAATAATTTTTTTTTTTAACCTCACAGTGAATATTTGAAAATAATTGGCATCATAGCAAATTTTATCACAAAAGTCATTTCCTTTCACAGCAAATATTCTCTACTTACTTTTGAAGTTACTTTATACAGAGTATAACCTTTCTTATGAAGAACTGGATCTGAAACGTCGATAACTCTGACCCACGGATCTTTAGCTTTTTTGGACATTTTGCAAGGATTAGCTGTACTTTTACGCAAGTTTAAAATGCACAATTTAAAAAATAATTATTCTTTCCTTTAAATAAAAATCTCTCCGAACTTAAAATTAAAAGGATAATTTCTTTATTTTTAATGAAACAACACTTATTGACGGATTATATCTGGGAGAAATTAATTGCAGGACAAAACGTAAACATCACTACCGCAAAGTTAACAAATCCAAAACAGAAACAGTCTGCTTCAGTTGCACACGTTAGTTTCATTTCATTTCCATCATTGCTAGATAGGCGGAGTTAATAAATTTGCAAATTATTGTTTAAATGGACTGTTCTTAAATTCACTCTTTACAAAAAAATCAAATGAAATTGAATCTTTTATTTTTATGACATTCATATTTGAATCCAAACTGAAACTCTAAAAATTATCTTGAATTGACTGATTTCCTGGTAAATGTCGATTTTGTTCCAAACAGTTCAAAATTATTAATTTCGTGGAATCTCTATAGAGTATAAAGTTACAAAAATATTAGAATACGTAGAATTGAAGGCAACAATATCATCTATAAGAACTTGCTCTTATGTCCACTTTGCCAATATGGTGATTGAAGAACAATGAAACTCATTATTTTTCACCAAAACTGAAGAAAAAAAAATACACGTTGTTTGAATTTTTACTAGAAAGCTTTATCCCAATTCTAATAATGATTTACATTCCTATTTGCTTTTCAGAATTAAAATTTGAAGATGAAATTGAAACGTAAAATTATTTCTCAGTGTGACGTGTAGACAAAACAATCTTGACATTGTTTCCATGCAGAAGAAGACGATGTCAAACAACACAGCGAGAAATGGAATTTTTGGCAACGACAAATGTAAGTGTAGCGTAGCGTAGGCCTTGAGCCATGGTAATGTTTGTGTGTTGAAAAGAGATGCCGAATAAATCAGAAAAAGAAAAGGTGAGCGTAACTTGTGGTTATGTTGTGTTTATATTTCCATTTATACAAAATTATATATTTAGCAACTTTCTTTTCCTGAAATTCTTTGCTGCGCAGTTATATCATTTTATCCATTATCTCTTGTAAGTCATACTATATCGCCCGAAAATATATTAAAGAGATCTTGATATGGAGCTACAAAAAAGACGAATCCGAAAGCTCTTTTAGATTTAGAAATCCGAGCATATTAGTGATGTTGCTAAAGTTTGATGATTTCTACATTCTTATTGAATTAAAATTCTACTACTTTACATCCTTGTATCTGAATGATTGATCTTCCTTTCGTCCTGGTTGATAAGTGTTTACAGAATAATACCTGCAGAGAGCGAACGAGCTGATGTTCGTTTTTCTAATGTGTCGGAAACAAACGGAACTATTTTTCTATCTATTAATCTCTAAAAAGATGTTTACTACTTGCGTATCCATTAATCATCAGCAATCTGAATGTAAATAAATAAAACAATCAAATATATTTTTTTAATATTTGTAATTATTTTATTATTCATATTTTTTTAAATATGGATTTAGATGATTGTTTCCTAATAAACTTTCCCCCCTGATTGGGTATTCATTCATTGTCAGAAAATCATTCTTCAATATACATACATATAAAAAATATGGTTTATTAATTGTTGTTTGCTCATAGGTTTTCTAGTTGTGGAGAATTGTTTATTTCTTTTGCAGATTTTTCCCCTTTTTATTGAATTTTTATTTTAAATCCTTTTTCTAAATGCAGCAAATCTGGTTATAAGAATCAAACTAAGATACTGTAAGTATACATTTTTTGTTTATATATATTATTGACAATGAGTTATGTGTTAAGATATTTTATATTGTTCGCTAAAACTTTTTCAGGGAAACAGGATATTTTTGAAATGTATCCAGTGCCTTGTTGAAATATTAAATTTTATTGGCCTGATTACTGTTACTGAGATTTTTATTTTTTTAATTTAATTTTTTTTATTAAGAAAGAGTTACTTTAAAGTAAGTTCAGAATTTCTAACAGCTCTTAGCGTGATTTAAGAAAACCATTTGTGCTTGTTATAAATGTATTGTTATTTATTTTTTATTTTATTAGCTTATTATTATTAAAGACTTATCAATTACTGATACCTTTTTTATGAATATGTATTTATGTTGTTTAAAATTTTAACTTGGAGTATCAATATTGATAAAGGCTATTTTAGTTCTGCAAACTGTAAAAAAGAAATTACACTTATTATTTTTGACAAAATTGATTTCACAGCGACATAAAAATTTAGTCACATTTAGAATTTAATTATTTAAATTCTTTCCTTAGCAGTTGCATTTCGCTGTTCAATTGGTAATTGTTTCCCACAGCTTTGAACATTTGGCTATGAAATAGCCTTTCAGTGGTGATCCTGTTGGAAACTTTCACTTTTATGAATTGATATGTTTATGAAAGGAGTTGGGGATCCGAAATTTCAGATGTGTTATAAATCTGATTTAAAAGTGTAGTTTGAACAACTTTTTTTCAAATTTTTAAAATTCAGTAGTATAAATTGTTTTTATTTTCTATTTGAACCAGAATTTGCATAACTTAGCATGAATAATGTGTACTATAATCTGAGCATGAACTTGAATAGCAGATATTTATATGTTAAATGTTAAAATATTTGCTTTTAATCAAATATTGGTTTTCTAGCCCAATCATTTTATTACTTTATTTCTTTTTAAATCATTAACGAAGCTCTTTGTATTAAAACAAAGTGCAGAATATATTAATACTAACATTGATTCATAGTAGTTGCAGTTAAAAGCAAAAATAAAAGAAACTTTAAGAAAAGGTATTTTAAATTTTTATTTAATATTTTCCTGTGAGATATTTCATTAAAAGATCTATAAAATTCCTTTCTGTAGGACATATCTTAATTTTTTTTCATCCTTTCGGGCTACTCAAAATATTTTCATAACTTTTTTTTTGCTTTCAGAACTACTTTAGCATGTTTAATATTGAAGACATTATTAGTTTACTGTAATAATTTAGTAAATTAAATGAAATTTTGTAAATTTCTTAGTAACTAAAAAGAAATTTGTTTTATGGCTTTATAGCAAAAGTATGAAAATAGGTTAAAACAACTATGCTTCATTTATTTATGGCTTATCTTTTTTATATAATTTTTTTTTGTTGGAGAAAGTCTTAAATGACACCTGATTTATGGAATTTCTAACGTGGTATTAATATTTATCTTCTAAAAGTTCAGTTACACTCTTGTCATGTGATTCTTTGAAAAATTAAAACCATTCATTCCTTCATGCATGTTTTTTTTTATTTAAATTTTATTTCCTAACTGATTAGAAATTTTATATTTTTAGGATAATTCTCTTAATCTAGTTAGTTTTTAGGTAACCTGAGTTAATGCAAGCATCCCTCTTAGTTTATAATAGTATCTCTAGATGTAGAATCATGAGTCGGTCCAGGTTTTTTTTTTACGGGCCCATTTTTGCGAAAATAAAAATATTTTTGTGAAATTTTTTATCATGTAAAACCTTAAATTTTAGCAGTTATATTTTATGTTTAATATCAAAAGTGTTTCATTGAACCAAATATATGCAGTAATTTGATATAATATTGAAGAAAAGAATGCTCATATATATTTTTTGTGCAATGCCTCATTCAAAAATTTTTTAAAAAGAAGTCAGATTAAAAAAAAAAAAAAAAAGGGGGCAGTTTTTCTGAATTTAAGTTTTGTGAAGAGATCGTTTTTATGAAGTGGAATTTTGTGAAGGGGCCGCAAAATGGCCCCAATTTTTGCCTGGATCAACCCATGAGCATGTAAACCACATTTATATTGAAACGACTTGAGTTAGGATTATATTTCGCCTTATTTGAGGAAAATAATTTAGATGCTTTGGCTTTAGATGAACTTTTCACCTATTAAAATATGTTTTTAAAATTGGATTTAGTGTAGTCAAATCTGTAATTTATCTGAATTCATATATTAAGTGATGAGTTAATTATTTAGTATATATTATTCATTATATAAGTTACTTGATGTGACAAAGTTTTGTGAACCAATCATTCTGCTGTAGAATGTTTTTTTTATTTATTTCAGTGAAAATTTTCAGAATTCGTTTGAAAAATAAAATTTAATGAAAGGATAACTTTTGATAACAGTTTATGTATGATGTAGACAATATTTTATCCTCTTCTTCTAGTTACCACCAATCTAAAATGGAATGCCTTTATTAAATTAAACCCCTGAAAGAGGAAATATTTTCACCATTGAATGAAATACATTTGTCGAAAGAATAGAATCATCTTATATTTCACTCTTAAGTGTGTGTGTGATCTATTATTTCAATAATACTAAATAAATTTGTAATGTATATAATGTGTAAATGTTTCTTTATCTTTTGGGGTTAATAGACACATAAAAGTTATTATCCCTTTTTAAAAAAAGGCTGTTGTGGTATGGTGATTGAAAACTCATTCTTTTGAAGATCTGCTATTGGTTGCTGTATGCGCTGGTCCATATTAAATGTGCCATCACCAATCAGATATCCAAAAGTGTTGTGGAAGTTTTGAGAGAAGGTACAAGCTCATGTAGCTCCCTACCCTCCTCGGCATCTGACCACAGTTCAAAATTATGAGGCCTGTTATAAAATGACACTTGTGTTGCTTAAAAATGTTGTTAATCTTAGCATATCAAGTATTTTCATTAAAAAATTTTGGCATTTTAAATACAGTGATGTTTTGCCATTCATTATTGAGTTTTGCTCAGTTTGTACCATCAGTGTTCAAGCTAAAGTCGCCAAGTCTGAAACTATAGTTTTGAGGTATAGTCAGTTTAAACTTTTGATTCGTTATGACGTTTCTGTTGCTTAGCAATGAAAATTCAATGTAGTTAGTTTCACCAGACTGTCTAGCATTATTGAAGATGATGCTGTGGTGTATATCATTGGCTCAGAATTTTTGTGCTTAGTGACCTTTGCTTGAATGCTGTTGAGATATTTGGGCCTACTTGAGTTATTTTTTATATTTTTAAATATATGTTTCCTGATCTTTGCTACATGTGATTTATGTGGGACATAACATGTTATCGCTATTTAATGTGTCCCAGTTATTTACACTAGGTTTACCAGGTTTCGAATAGGGCATCTAAGGTATATAAGAAATGTCGGTAAACCCAATGTTAAAGGTACTTCTCTGAAAGCTTAGTGTAAAATTGCTTTCATTTTTTGTTGTTGGTTGAGAGTGAAAGATGCTTGACTGTGTAATTATAGCAGTTGAGTGCAAATCTAACTCATAAAAGAAATCACAAGGATTATATACTCTAGTTTATATTAGAAAAATAAACTAGACACTTTGGCCTTGTACAAGGATTTCCATTCATGCAAGTAATGCATTTAGGTTATTAAATGAAGAATTAATTAAAAAATTGCTCTCATTTACATTCAATGAATAGTAGGGTGAATCGAAAAGTATAGGAAAATCTTTTTTGGGGGGAAATTACTTTTGGCATGGGGTGGGGGAAGTTGTGTCTTAAGTATATTAGTTTATATAATTTTTTTTATTGAAATCCATTTGTATCTTCCAGTACCCGAAGCGTCCCAAAAATAGTTAAAAATTGAAATTTGTATGGAAATGTGCAATTTTTTTTTTTCGAAATTACATATGGCGCAGGGTGAGATAGTTGTGTCTTAGGTATATTAGTTTACATATATTTTTTTTATTGAAATCCATTCATATCTTCCAGCATCCAAAAATAGTTAAAAATGACATTTATGTATTAAAAAAAAAATTCAAAATTCCCTTTAACGCCGGGCAAGAAAGTTTTGTTTTGGGTATATTAGTTTACTTTTTATTATTATTATTCAAATTCATATCTTTTGGTGGCTGAAGCATCCCAAAAATGCTTAAAAATTAACATTTTTATGTTTTTGACTCATTCAAGCAACAAGGGAAGGAGGAATAAACGCTTTTGCCCAAGTTTCCCCTGTAGCGATGTGTTTTTGTTTAGGAAAAGTCGAGATATAGCGTAGTTTATTTTTGTCTTTGAAATAAAGTAAAATTGTGTTATATTGTAAAATATAAAAAAAGAAGAAAAGGTAGTTGTGGGTCCCTGAATAAATATTATATAAACAAAAATAATTTTATTCATTTAATAATAAAAATATATAATTTTTCATTCTCTCCTATACATTTTCCCCGTAAAATCATTTCTTTAACACACTTTTTATTTTTAGTTCAAAATTTGCATAATTTTTTTTTCTTAAAAATATTTAAGTGTCTTGGGGCACTGGAAGAAATTAAACAAAGTTGAAAAAATTTTGCATGTGTGATAGTACACTTAAAAGACAACTTTTGCACCTTACGCCGATTATTCTATTAACGCTTTGAATTTCTACCACCCTAATAAAAAGTGTCCAATTGATTTTTTTTTTTAATAGAAAAATGACTTCTATGCATCTTATGTGCTAATGTATTATTTACTGTTATGTTGTAAAATTATCATCTTACCTTATTGTGATGTGATATTAAGGGAAGAAATGTTTTCTATAAATATTATGGTTTATTAAATACTCCTGCACAAGTTTCCTGTAAACAAAAATTTGGCAATGTACCTTAAGATATTTTCCCCAATGGACCTTATTCAGAGTTGAGGTTCGAGAATGAAAAAACAGTTGTTAGCAGGCAGCAACTGAGGCAGGGAAGGAAAAGTGAAAAGGACTGTATAAAATCTATCTTCATTTGCATCTGTTACACAACAATACATCTATGCATCAGACAGAAAATGACCATACTTGATGCTATATAACTATGGTCCTTTTTTTTTCAAAAAATATTATCTGCTAAGACGGCTGTATAGCAGGAAAAATCTCTCAACTGTTATCCCCTCTATTTTCTGAATAGATGTTTTATTGTGTCTGCCAATAATATAAAAGACTTATCAGCTGACTACAGTCGCATAGCTCTCGATTCTCGTGAATGAAGTCCATTTACGTTGAATTAATATTTTCTCTTCTTTTATTAGACAATAAGCTAGCACATGTCTCTTAGTTTCTTGAATTTTATCCTTTATAATTTCCTGTCTTATCAAACAATGTGAATTTTTGGTATTTCAGATGATTTACTTATTAATTTTTACAATTCATTTTTTCAAGTAGTTATTCTTGAGAGGTTCAATGCTTAGCAATGTAGTCAAAATAGCTAAGTGCAAACCTTTCTCATATATTGAATATGCAAGGATGATACTCTAGTTTATATAAGAGAAATAAATTGGACACTTTACCCTTGCACAAAGATTTTCATCTCTGTAAGAGTATGTGTAATAATGAATAAAAATATCTAATACTATTGTCATTTACAGTTTTAAGTTGATAATTTCATGCTAAAAGATATTGATGGAGCTATTACAGTAAAATATTTTACATTGTAAAATACAAATGAGTTTCTGGGATAATTTTATGTAATTATTTCTATGACACTAATGAAAATTACTAACTAGTGAGTAACTACCTCGAGACCTAAATAGGTTGTGGTTTATGGCTCTAGCTTACTGCTATAGATAAGGAGAATTTTAATGTTTAATGCCTGAATCGGAGTGAGAACGTCAAAACATTTTTTTATATAAATATATTGTAAATGAATAATTTTTCACTTTGTAGAAAGATATATCATAGTTTTTTTTAAAAAAATCTCTTTAGAATTAGTATTATGATGATAGTGTGATTCATTTAGTGTTTATCATAAAGGAAGTAAACTATAGAATGAACCATAAATTTTTATTTATCCAGGGTGGCGAGAGAAACGGGAAATCAGGGAAAAAGTCAGGAAATTTTGTCAATCTGGAAAAGTCCGGGAAATTCGTGAAAATATCTAAAAATCAGAGAAAATTAATAGTTATTTATTACTTGAGTTATTGTCTATAAATTAGTATCTTATGTCTAGCATTATTTGTACTAATAAATGGAATTAAAAAAAAACTTGTATTCATTTATAAAAGCAGAAGTTTTTGATTAGAAGAATTAATTTCTTATTATTTGTTAAAGAATAAAGATTTGAAGTAATATTTTGGCAGTTTCTCTTGTTTAAATCTTTGCTAAGATACATATTAGGTACGTATAATTATACTATTTTTATATTTATGCTGCAACATATTATTCTGGTACCCATGCAAACAGCACTAATTAGTTATTGAATTGTTTTAATGTTTTGAGCAAAGATGCTAATAACCTTTACTATTAATATAATTTAACTTGTGTTGCAAAGAGTAGTTTTAATGTTTCTTAGAATTCTTTTGCATTTTTAGAAGCAAAGTATTTTGTTAAAATTTCCAGTATTTTTTACATATAAGAAATGTAATATACTGTTTTAATAGATTTTTTTAGGATGTTCATTCCATTTTTTAAAAATTAAATTTCATAAAAATATTTTTTTTCATATTAAATAACTGGTAAAAGTGTTTTTAATGTATATTGTACACATACAGTGATTCTGAGTAGGGAGAAAGCCAGGAAACTAATAAAATTAGTAGCCGTAAATCAGGGAAATGTTGTAAGTTTAGTCAGGGAAATTTTTTTCACAGTTTTTGTAGCCACCCTGTTATCAGATTGAGAACTGGCTGTTGTCATTTTGAAAATATTTTGAGTAAACTGAGCTAAAACAGAGAAAGTTTGGTAGTACGTCTAGTTCTACCAAATCTACCTATTATACTACCTAGTTCTACCTAGTATTCAGCATCATACAGGACTAACTATGTACTGAATGTTAAAGCAATATGGATGTCATATACTAGCCTTGTGTAGACATGCATATCTGTATGAAAGGCACCCAGAAATCCAGTCCATTCTTGTTTTAGTTCTGTGCAGTACAATCTCTCTTTAATTGGAAACAATGGAACCTCATCACTGCCAGAAAATTTTTTTTTTTCTGGATGATTGAATATGTTACTAGAACTAACCTGTCCATGTTTTACAATGCCATCTGTTTTTTTTTATTATTATTATGCCATTTGTTGATATGAATGCCATTTGGACATTAGTATCCACACTTTACAAAGTAAGATCAAAAGTTCATTTTTGATGTAGTTGTTTGACAGTTTTGAAACATTTTTATGTGTTAGTGATTTTCTAGATGTTACCGCTCATTGACTGGTATTCTTTCATTTGCAGACAGAAATATAAGTTGAATTTAATTCTGTAGTTTGTAGTGTCCTTGTTACTTTCAAGTTTTCTTACTTGATTGTATGTTTATTCATTCAAGAAACTCTTCTTTCAGATATCTATGGCATTCCAAGTCAGTTTTGGGCATGGGGAAGATACATGTTATTTTAACTACTGTTTTGATAAATTATTCAAATTAAGTAGTTTTATAAATATATATTTTAATTATATTTGTTTATTTTTGTGCTTTTCCCTTGAAATATACTCCTCAGGGGCACATCGTCTTCACTTGTGACGGGATTCACGACCCCAAGATACCCTAGTGATCAGGGTTGTCGATTTTTTTTTGATTTTTTTCAAAAAAAAATCGATTTTTTTTTTATTTAAATCAGATTTTTTTCATTTAAATCAAGATTTTTTTTTGATTTTAATGATTTTTTTAAAACTATATATATATATTTAACATTTGTATATTGGACAATGAGCCCTACAGTCATAGAATTATATATATATAATAACATACCAGTCATTAAGCTGTACTTTCTTTTAAAAAAAAACAAATTCAAAAAAATTAATTCAAAAAAATTAATTCAAAAATGTAACAACTATTTAAAAAATATTTGTGAACTAAAATATAAAAATAATATACTCTTGAAATATAAGACAATTTTATTAATGAAGAAAGGAAAAATATAATAAAAATTGTCATTTCTTGACTAGATATATTATTGTAGGTTAAAATATTGAAGAATTTTACACTCGGCTGTTCATTTGCTTCATTACAAACACAAGTTTTGAAGCTTTCTCTACTCCTAATCTGTTTCACCCAAAACATTAAATAAAAAATTTTCTAGATAAAATTTTTAAATGCAGGCTTCGAGGTGCATTGAGTCACCATCAGGACTACCTGTGTGCCAAATTTCATGACTGTAAGTGTGTTAGATTCATCTTGACATTGCACACACGCTCATAAAATTGCCTTTTATAAGTATAGATCATAGTTTAAATTGCACTATGTAGATGTTTGTATTTCTTTTGGAACATTTATATGCATTACTTAATTATCTTACATTTGAACATTATTGCAATATAAAAACTTTGTTGTCCCCAACACTATTTAGTTTTCTCCAGTATTAAAATGAAACTCACTGCATTTTACTATGTTCTTTCTTTGTGAACATGATCCTTTCACAATATTTATTTTATAAAAAAAGGAGCATCTCATACTTCGCATTTTATTGTGTTGCTCATTAGAGATTTATTTAACCCTTTGCAATGAAGTGTGCCAGTTAATGGCACATGTAATTTCACTCGCTTCTCAACCGTTAAATTCAAATATAAATGGAAAATAATAGGTTTAGGATAGGGCTAATAGTTCTCCTTTTAGAATATATATAGCAGTCTTATGAAATTTTGTTTCGGAATAGGAACTATTGGAGATAAAGTTTGGGAAAATTCCTTGACTCGGAGATAAGAAATTTTTCAATTCTGGACGTTTATGAATTTTAGCAAAGTAACTCGAAAATTTTGCTCCAATATTTTTGAAGTTTTAATTTATAATTTTCTGTAATATTCGACAATAATTTTTGAGTGTATCAAGGTGGCTGTATCTAAGGGGGTTCTCATGAGGGGGGTAACCCGAAAGGGGGGACGACCTCCCCCCCGGAATGAAGTAAGTTTTTTAAAAAACTTTTTTGTAGATTCTATGTCTAGACAATAAACTAAACCCATTCATGTTGTAATCTCAGCATATTTTCAAAACATTATCACCTTGTGCCGCAAAGGGTTAAAATCTAATTTGCTTGTGTTCTCAAAAATAAAGATATGGAAAGTACTCTAGTACATCAATTCAATAAAATATTTTTTTATGTTCTATATTTTCTTTCTTTAAATATACATTTTTTTCTTTAAATATACATTTAAAAATACTTTAAAATCACTATTTAAAGATGCATGAACAATTTTATTTCATTAAAGCAGATAAACTTGGTATTTAAAATAAAGTGATTTAAATCAGTGATTTTTTTAAAAAAAATCAGTTGATTTAAATCAGTGATTTTAATCACCGCTACCCTGCTAGTGATCTTATCTCCTTTCAGGCTTTCCCTCCCCTTCAGCTTCTACTTTTCGCTTTTCTGCTTCCTTCCTTCGACGGCAAGTGAGGGAGCTCTCAATAAGAAGCATTCACCACTCTGTTTGCTTCTCCAAACCTCCACGTAGTTGCATGTGTAACCCATTAGACAGGTGATGCACGTGGTCCCAGTGTATCAATCGGCTGGTACTTAGCCACCTTTGGTTAGACTGCTAGAATCAAGCAAGGGGCTCACTTCTCTTGGGCTTGGCGCTTAGACGATCACTGTCCCCCGGGGAGTGTATAGGTATCGGCTAACATCATGGTAAGCGCTGAGGCTGGAAATGCCCAGAGCTGGTGGCTGCCATCCCTTGTTGGGCTCCGTGGTGGGCGGTGCCGTCAAACTTGAATCTTTACCAATGTCTTGTGGGTTCTTTGTCTTTTGTCTCGAAGCCAATTCATCTACTTGTTACATGTTGATCAGCATTCCAAACCCTTTTCATACGTATCCCTTTTTCTTGTGCAAAAACTCCTTGCGTCGTGTATTGGTGAAATACAAAATGTCATGAAATTGCGATCTGGTGATCTTCTGGTACAAGTTGACTCCAAACAAGCTTCAGTAATTAGTAAATTAAAGAATTTGGGTACTTTTCCAGTAGAAACGCCATTTCACAAAAGATTGAATGTCTCTTGTGGTGTACTTTCCAACCCTGATTTTATACATGTTACAGAAGCTGAATTCATGGAACTACATGATCAAAATGTTTGTGCCGCACGTCGTATAAACATTCGACTTGACTGCCGACTTACTCCTACACAACACGTTTTAACTTTTCAGACACCGGTATTGCCAAAATCCATAAAAGCAGGATACATAAATTGCAAACTTTGTCCATATATTCCCAATCCTCTTCAGTATTTCAAATGTCAGAGGTATGGGTACTCCCAGCAATCATGTTGGTTACTGACACTGTTTGTGGTAATTGTGCCGAATCTGGTCACGAAATAAATGTTTCTACTTCTGACACTTTCAAATGTAGAAATTGTTCTGTTCCCCATTCTGCATCTTCTAAATCTTGTCCTACATGGATTTTTGAAAAAGAAGTTATTGCAGTTAAAATGAAAGGAATATTACTTCTCCTGAAGCAAGACAAATTGTAAAGGATAGAACTCCGGAAGTTGGTGTTTCCTACTCCTCTACAGTACAAACACAGCCTAAAATCAGCAACAACACATCTGAGATAAATAGCTTGCAACTACCAGTATCTATTCCCCTTTCAACATTGCCATCTAAGTTCTTTACTGCTCCAACAGCTACCACTAGTATTGAGAATAATTCACCCAAAAAATCTATGCAACCAACTTCTAGTAATTCTAAAACAGACATTGTAATAAATAATTTTAAAAAAATTAAAACCTCTTGAGAATAGCTCCAAGAAAACTTGATGCAAAACATTTTTTGAAATCAAATACTTCTTCTGACTCGGATATGGAACTTGATTCAACCTCTTCTTCTAAGAACGTTCCGAAAATTATTTCAGCTGCAAATGCCAGTATTTCTAGATCGGGATTGAGCTTCCCTAAGAATAGGAAACCATGGTGGAATAAGCATTGCACCGATACCAATTGTAACCAAAGAAAAGCCTGGAATGTTTTCTGGCGTCATCTGACCTCGGCTAATCAAAGCCTTCAATTAGCCTTTCAAAGAGCTAAAAGCTTCGCACAGTGGCATAAGCGGAAGAGTGAACGTGAATACTGGATTAAATTTGTGCCCAGTATTAATTCTTCTGTTACAGCAAAGGATATGTGGGATAATGTTAGAAGGGCGTGCAGTATTTATCCTGAAAAACGCATCTCCTGTCTGCGAAAGAATGGTCTGGAGGTTCATAATACTTCAGAAATGGTGGATGTTCTTGCTGATGCTTTTGCCTCTATTTTCTCAGCAAGTAACTATACCAAACCTTTCCTCACACATAAAAATCGTACGGAACGCATTAAGTTGCACTTCCAGGTGACAAAATATTGCGCTTCCAGGTGACAAAATATCTGTCTTACAACATTGACCTATCTTTGGACTGCACACAGCATTATCTGTTATTACACACACTTCACCTGGTCCTGATGAGGTAACCTACTCTATGCTTCAACATCTTTCGGAACACTCCATTCTAAATATTCTTTACATGTTTAACTGCATTTGGAAAGAGCAAGTCTTTCCAGATTGTTGGAAACATGCTTTTATAATTCCGATACCTAAGCCGGGTAAAAGATCCGCTAAATTATCGACCAATAGCCCTAACCAGTTGCATGTGTAAACTTTTTGAACGAATAGTAAATGTATGATTGGTACACATCCTAGAAAAGAATGAATACATCTCTCCTTTCCAGAGTGGTTTTCGAAAGTCATGATCCACAATTGATAATTTAATGTCATTAGAAACAGATACTCGCTTGGCTTTTTTAAAACGAAATCATTTACTGTCTATTTTCTTTGATATTTACATAGCATATGACCGTACCTGGAGGTATGGTATCATGAAAAATCTTTACGATCTTGGGTTTTAGAGGAAATTTCCCTATATTTGTTCAAAACTTTTTAAAGCAACGATTTTTTAGAGTCCAGCTGGGGAATACTTTTTCCAGTATTTTTTGCCAGGAAGAAGGTGGTTCTCAGGGCTGTGTTTTTAAGTGTAACCCTTTTTGTTTTAGCTATCAATCCTATTTTATCAGTAATCCCACGAACTGTGCAAAAGAATCTTTACGTTGCTGATTTGCACATTTCATGCTATGCTTGCAACATGCAACTTATAAAAAGACAACTTCAGACAGCCATCAACAATATTGTCGAGTGGTCAAATAAAAGCGGGTTTACTATTTCTGCACAAAGAACAATAGGCATACACTTCTGCAACGGCCTCTTCATCCTGATCCAGAATTGTTTTTGAGTGGTGTCCCTATTCGCTTCCAAGATAACTATAAATTTTTGGGTATAGTTTTTGATAAACGTTTGACTTTCCTTCCGCACTTTGCCAGCTTATGGAAGAGGAGTCTTCGATTGTTAAATATTTTGAGAACTCGATCCAATATGTCCTGGGGAGCAGACCGTTCAGCTCCTCGAGTGTTCGTGTTTATCAAAGCATCATCTGATCTATTATAGACTATGGAAGTGTAGTATATGGCTGTGCTTGAAATGTACTTTAAGCGACATGTTCCACCGCATAGCCTTGTACACTAACAGCGATTCCTCAACATGAGCGACATAATCATCACTTTTTGTTACCCAAAAAGTTCACAGACACGTTTTTGAATGCAAGCCATGCTCGTTTTTCTTTGCAACTCGGGTTTTTCATAAACGTTAAATCTTTAAATAGTTGTCTAATCTGGGGGGCCCACGAAAATTCCTTCCTTGATTTTAGCCTCACTAAGACGAGGAAATTTAGTTTTCAAACAGTTAAATCCATCACCTATCTTATCCATTGCTTTCATAAACTGTTTGATCAATCCGAGTTTAATGTACAAAGGCGGCAATTAAATATTTTTCTTCGGGACCAGAGGATCGTGGACGACATTTTTATGACTGGGAGTAAAAGTTTCTCAGCGAGGCCATTTCTGTACGATGCAATGTTTGTCTCGGGCTTGACTGTCCCATTCATATAGGATGCTGCAATATTTTGTGTAGCCTGTTTGCAGGCCCGTGAGTAGAGCAACAACAAACTTTTAATTCAGCGCAAAGTTTCCAATTATAATCATGATAACAGATTTTATCAAGAATTTGGCTGATGTTTTCGTGGGTCTCCTTCATATCCACAGAGTATGCAACCGGGACTGATGGTAAATCATTCCCATTGGTCAACATGACAACTTTCAAGCTTGTCTTTGATGAGTCTATAAACAGCCTCCATTTGTGTGGGTCACAATGGCATCTTCAGTTCTATCATCAATTCATTTGAATTGGGGCAGAATACTAAGCTTTCATCTTCCGAAAAAAGTAATTTCAGGGTTGACTGTCTAGTCCTATAAGAAGAGATTTTTACACCCTTTTCTAAGAGATTCTGCTGCTGAAGTCGAGATCCAAGAAGTTGAGATTTTCTCTTGGGTAACTCCAAATCCCGGACAAGATCATTCAATTCTGGCTGAGTAACAAGGTGAGGTTGTCGATGAACTAAATCAGCGGGATACTCTTCATAATCATCGGTGGATGTTAATGGTCCAGGCTTTGGCTCAAAGTCTTCCAAATCCATTTCTGGCTGTAGAGTATAGGTTTTGGAGGCCACTGGGTTTTGGCAAAGATTCGTTGTGAGGAACTGGTCTTACAGCTGAAGGGATATTAGGATACTGAATTGTGTGACTTTTGCTAGAGAACCCGACTGTGGAAGTCATACAAAAGTAACAATCTGTGAGATGACAGCGAGGTTCGCACCAAACCATGGGCACAGCAAAATGCACTGATTTACAGGTACTTTTGAGCCATTTGGTCAAGCTACTGTAACAAGTAGTGCAGCACAACTTTGGAGCCCAATCCTTGTCCTGATCGCCAACTTGGCAATCAAAGTAAAATTGATAGGCAGTTTTAAGCAGCGGAGAAAGGGGTTTTCGTTGCGCTTTTAAATTCAGATCACTGCAAACATAGCAGAAGCTATCGGGATGATTTTTACACTCGGCATAATAAAATTAAACAGTAAATTAATGCTCAGTATTAATAATAACTAACACTCACGTACTGTAATTCACTTTTACACAGCCAGAGAAAAAAATTGGATCGGTTAACAAAATTTAAACAACTTGGAAGCACAGAATCACCGCCTAGAACACTGTACAGTTGACTTTCCGATCGTGAAACATGTACTGAGGGATGGTAACGATACACGACTACATTGATAAGAGCAATGGACTTTAAAACGTGTCTAAATAAGAGATTTACTACGCAAAACACGAAGCTTGGGAGTTATTCAGAGCGGTAACGTTGTACAGTGAATCTTCCAAACTTTCTTGTTAGGGCTTCTGGACCTCTCTCCTCTCAGCTGCTTTTAGCCAAAATTTTTACTATACATTTTTATTATTTGGGGTGTTTGGGTGAGGAAGGGGGGGGGGGGCGGGAAGCTGGAATATGTAGAAATTAAGTGAAAAAATTGTGAAAAAAACTCCAGAAAAACCAATCATTTTTATTGGTTTTTTTTAAAATTTAATTGAGCAAATCTCCCCCTTGCTACAAATGTTCATATTTTAGAACTTTTCAACCCTATAAGGTCCTTGGAAGATATTTAACGGTTAAAATAATCCCCCCCCCCAAATCAAATTCATGGTCATAAAATTGCCGAACAGTGATGATTATGGGGGGGGGGGGGGCGGGAAAACAGTGTGTGATGGGGCAAAATGAGGGTCATATTCGGATTCAAGAAGTCATTTTACATAAGAATTTGCTGGAATGGTGTCGGGGCCGATTTTCATGCAGAGCAGTATAGTTATTCAAAAATAATTTTGGAAAATTTATTTTCTTTTGCTCTGTTCAGTCTACATCTAAAGATTATTAAATTTTGTTTAATATGTAATTCATTCTAAATTCTTTTCTGACCATTATAGAAAGATTTCATGAGAATAATTTTTCGCACTCTGATCTCAATAATCACACATTATATACTTTCCATTGATCTAATAAAATACAATCAGGAGATGTTGCTTCTATTTCTCCCGTGTTTCAAAGAAATTTTTTTTTGACTTAGTACTTGTTTCTAATTTAAAAGGCAAACAACAATTAAAAAAAAAAACACCCTCAGAATATTTTATTAAAATTTTTTATGTTGAAATTTATTTAGAATTTGAGCTATTCCAGGAAATTGTTCGTGTAGTTTAAATATTTTTGAAAGAAAAGCGATGTTTAATGTTATTGATAAAATATTTGATTGCTTGCTTTAAAAACAGGCTGTTGCTGTTGCCCTTGTTTATAAAATTGTATTAGTATGGAAAAGTGGAAAAAAAAAAAAAAAAAACTCCTAATAGTGCATGGTATACTTTTCTTTAGTGTTTGATTTTTTTTTAAATGTAAAAATACCTTTGATTTCATTTGAGAGTAATAAGGATAGTGATTTTTGTTTTGATCTTAGAACAACTATTTTTATGCTTTACAGTTCTCCACGGTTGCAACTGCTGGTGATACTAAGAACGCTAATGTACCTCCTCCTACACAATTAACAAAAATTAAATATACTGGGCCTCCATACGTTAAGAAAGACAAGCGCCAAACTTCTTCTAGGTTCAACATCTCGAAAAACAGAGAGCTGCAGAAGTTACCTCTCCTCAAAGGTTTTTACCTTCCTCTATTTTTTATCTATTTTTTCTGAACAAAACTGCTATGACGTCTTTAATTTCAGTGATTTTGATTTAAGTTTACACTGCTGTTGTGATTATTATTATGAGAACTGTAGATTCTTAAGTTTGTTTTGAAAAATCTGTTTGAAACTTTTTTAAATGGTGCATATAATTGTAGACTTTGTTTATAATTACAACTCATTAAGGAGAGATGTCTGTTATCTTTTGATACTTAAAAAAGAATCTTGTGCTAAAAAGTTTCCTCTATTATAAAGTAATGTAGCTTAAAATTGCCTTTGTTTTTATAGGGAGTCATATGGGTAAGCAGCTTTTTATTTAATGTGAAGGGATATCTGGGACTGTTATTAGGATGACATCACTGAATATCGATCATCTACAGTGTGGAAGTTCCAACTTTAATTTGTTGGCATTCTGTATGCCAGGATTTACAATATGATAGAAATGAATTTGAACATCACTTATAGAATTATGTGCTAACTAGAAGCATGCATCAAAGAGATATCGTAGCCCATGAAGACAAATTTAATTCTATGTATGTTTGTATTATTCCTTATTTTTGGTTGTTCTTCCACCTTATTCCTTCTAATTTAATTGGCTGTGTTTTAATGCATTGCCAAGAAACTTATCTTAAATTTGGAAAATTGTGAGTATGCATATTTGTTTACAAAACATCTGTTTCTACTCTATTATTTTCTCTAATTTATTGTTTACTTTTATTTTGTTATTTTTTATCATTCACATGTTGAAGCACTTTGTTTTATTAAGTTATGCAGTTTTTATTTATCCTGCAATTAAATAAGAAATACTAAGTTTAAAAATCAAATGAAAATTTTTGTTTTTGAAATTTTCAACCTGTAATTTGTTGTGTGGGCGTAAAGTACAAGATAAATGAAATCAGTCATTCAATCAAAGCAATGTTAAAAAAAAAACTGAATCATTTTAATTAGTATGAAACCAATTAAATATTATAATTTTAAATATGTAAATAAATAATTGAAATACTATACAATTACATATATATATATATAATAATAGTATTCATAATATTTTTGTTTGAGTATTTCCTTTTTTTTTATACTTCGTCATGTATATTATGTGAATGGCATTTTCATAGTTTTCAACTGTTAAAATACATTATTAGATTATGTCTTTGATGGAATTGAAACACTGCTTTATTGATTAACTGGGTAATGCTTATCTAATCAAATAAAACTGTTAATCAAAACCCTTAACATGCCAATAAGTTTTGGATAAGATGTCTAGAAAAATGTCTATTAAGCCCTATGCATATTATTAGAGATAGACCATTTGAATATTCATCATTATTGGAAAATTTTTTACAGGGAAATTTAATTTCTGTGTATCATGTTTATTTTCAATCGATCATTCAAGTACACAAGCAGAATTTTAATTTTTTAGGGGGAGAAGTATACTTAAGGTGGTGTAAAATGTTGAAGTTCTTAAAAAATATTGATTGAATTTTTTATTGCAGTGTTTTCTGCAAGAGTGTTTTATAACAAGAATTAAAAATGATTGCTGTTTCAGATGCCCAACCAAATGAGTGGGAAGATCTTTTCATCCAGAAGCTTCGGCAATGCTGTGTTTTATTTGACTTTGCTACGGATCCCCTCAGTGACTTGAAATACAAAGAAGTAAAGAGGGCTGCATTAAATGAAATGTTAGACTATATATTTACGCAGCGAGGAGTGATAACTGAAGCAATCTATCCAGAGATAGTACATATGGTAAGATACTGTCAAAATTTTAATTGGGCATTTATTTGTTGATCCTTTGTTTTAAGTTCTGCAGTATAATATATAGATTCAATTCAGGATAATAATGCTGACTAATGTTGAAAATATAATTTCTGAGGATTTGCTGTCAATTCTTTTGTGTTTTGTACCTTCTTTTACAGAGTATTATTATATATAAGTATTATAGTAATAAATATTAATATAGTAATAATTTGATTAATATAGTATTTGTATAGAGTAATTTGATTAATGCTGTGCAATCAATGAAATATTTATGAAAAAAAAAGTTATGGCAGTGTGTTGGAAGATTGTAAAAAAAGGCATACACATGTGGTTTGCTCTTTAATGATAAGAACAGCCTGATGAACCATATATTATTAAGTCTGTTTTCAAGCATATGTTTATTCTTAGGTTTTCAAAAATATTGAAATGTGCAATGATATTAAGATGCATTATTAAAATAGTTAGAAGTTTGCATACAGTGGCTTCCAAAATTTTCAGACACTTTAGAAATTTGTGGAGAAAAAAACCTTCTGTAGCTAGTACTGTATTAAAAAAAAAATATGTTCAATAGTTTTTCATGTCATCTCAATTTAATTCTGAATAAAACCTAATATAAATTTTTATTTTAATATGGAATCATATTTTTTCTTTCTCTAAAACTGAAAATGTGAATGGACAAAGAAAAAAGTCGCAAAAGTGAGCGGACACCAACACATTTTCGGATGAATTCATCAAAAATCTTGTTGGTCACTTTTTTTTTTATCCCTACATAGTGGTGACATTTCAAATATTGTTTGACTTTTATCATTGATTATATTCTTTGCAAAAAATATTCTACATACAGTGGAGTCTCCTTATAACGAAATCGCTTGGTTCCAATTGAAAAATTCGTTATGGAGAAAATTTCGTTATACGGAGATTAGAGATTTTTGCAGTTATTTAAGTAAATGTTCCAAACTTTTCAATAGGTGCTAATTTTTATTGTATAAATAAAATGCTCAAAAGTTAAGACAATTCACCAATTTAGAGAATAATATGTGCTAGTATGTACTTACGTTTATTTTACTTGAAAAATTCCGTTAATTTACATTGTTTTACATTTCCTGAAGTTAAATTTTCAGAAAATGTTTCACATTTTAAGAGTGAGTGGTTCCAGAAACAGGCATGTGAGAGCGAATTGGTTGCACAGAAACTATCAACTTTCTTTAAAAATGACAAAAATCGAAAAGATCAACCTCTGAAAAAATTCGTTATAGGGACACAACCACTTCGTTATATGGAGAATATTTTGAATGTTATTTAACATTCCGATTAAAAATTTCGTTATAGGGAGAAATTCGGTGTTGAGAGACTTCGTTATAGGGAGACTCGACTGTATTTAAAAATGATTCGTAAGCGTAAATGGGCCATTCTCCACTGTAAACCCTCTGAACCTCGATTTTTATTTTACTTGTATATGTTTTTTATTTATGCAATATTAAAGTATATAAGTTAAATCTTAGGAAATGAGAAAAAATATTTGTTTTAACTAAATTTTTTGATATGGAATCGATTCTGGAAAGTCGGCATTATAATTTTAAAGTTTTCTCATTACAATCAACATTTTTATATGTTTTTGCTTAATTGGAAAAATATTGTTCCTTTTCAATTTCTTTTTTTAAAAATATATCTACATAATGTTCTTATTTAGTAATGGAAGTAAAAAAATAAAATATCACAATAAAATTTTTCAAAAAAGGATAATTTATTTGAATCAAAATTGGATGTCCCATCCATAACACAAAAACATGATCTTTTTTATTTTTCACATTTATGTTTATGGTAAAACAGAAACTGTTATAAATTTACTTTCTTTTTCTTAGTACCAATTTATACTGTAAAGAGATTTTCTACAGGTTGAATATTAAATGAAATATTAACACTTGTTTTCATGTCCTGTGCGCAACACATATTTTTCTAAAAATCTGGAAAGTCAAAAACTCCATGAGCATTTATAACTGTAGGTGGTTGAATTACTTTAATGACTTCACTCATGTTGTGGAACGTTTTATCATCTCGTTTAGGCCATTTCCAAAAGACTTTTCCAGGGCAGAAACTTCAATATCATTACCTAAAACTTGTGTAATTTCTCCAGCATATAAACTTTCATCGTACTTCACCACAACCCAATATCCTGTAGAAATATGTACTGTGTTAACTGGCATGGTATCAACATTTTTGTTTTATTGGTGTTATAGCATTTGTAAAAAATTCTAAACCAGAAGAAGGTGAACATTTTATTCCTTGCATTTTTGAAATGCCCGGTATTGCTTTAACCCACACATTGTTATCCTTATTTATATCTCTATCTAAAAATAACATAACTGTTGTATATGGCATATCCTTTTTAACAACATTTGCAAAATCTTCTGCTGACTGTACAATTGGGGCGATTGATTTTTTTTTTAGCATGACAGCATTTCGTACTAAGCATTTTGCCTTACCACCAATTCCATCCACCACACTTTTTCCGTGGGCCGTTGCAAAATATTTCCAGTAGAAAGTTTTTTGAATTTCTAAGGTCTTGTAACAGCAAGGTCATGTATCTATTTTTAAACTCGGATGAAGGGCCATCTGTCCATATTATCTCTTCAAGAAAATTGTTTTCCCTTGCATTTGGCTGAATTTCTTCATAAATTTTTTCAATGAAAGCTCTCACAATATTTTTTTCCTTCTCAGAAGTGTCAGAAAATCTTAAGTTATTGCATTTTCAGCTGTAAATAGGGTTATGTTTTTTCATGTCCAAAGTGCACTCTGGACTTCATCCTGGTATGAGCAACTATAGCTCATGGCAAAATCCAACTGCAAGACTCTTGATTCAGGGGAATTTTTATCGTTTTGGAATTCTTGAAATTGTATTCTTTTGATGTTTATATGAGAACTTATGGCTGAAAAGTAGTCACACATACAATCCAAAACTTCCCCAATGCATTTCTCTTTCACTTGGGAATTTATTTTTGCATATTCATTTTTTCCAAGAAACATTATTAGAAAGATCTTCAGTACATTTTAATTTTAGGTCATTTTCAGTACATTTTTAATAATTATTTTTATGAATTAGTGTTGCCACTTTCCAATTACAAATAAATAATGTGAATGATGTAATGGCCACGTTAGAAAATCAAAGAAATACATATATAATTAAGTAAAATAGATAACTTTTTTCTTCACAATTTTATCTAAATTATATACTGTTTACCTATAGTAGTTTTTATTTCATTAAAAATATAATTACCAGCATAATTTTTAAATTCCTGCTTCTGAGATGGAGTAAAATTCAGACATGTCCCATGCATAACATTAGGTATGTCCCGTGCATAACACAAATTAAATAATTTTTAAATTTTATTAAAAACTACTTTTATTTTGTGCTTGGCAAAAATATAGCATAACTGGTAGAGGTACTTTTTAGCTGTTAGGAAAAAAAAATATAATGGCAATATACAAGTTCTAAATTCACAGAGTTTATAACATATAGAAGTCAAGATGGAAATTAATTTTTTTTTTCTGAGTCCCGTGCATAACAGGCATATTAAATCATTTTCTAAGCATTTAGACTGTAATTATTATTTTGTTTTCTACCTGTAATTTGAAAATCAGTCCTGCTTTTGAGTTCAGTTGCAAAACAAAATGAATACACATCTTATTTTGCTATTTTTACATACTTCAAAAGTCTGCAAACGTCCCGTGCATAACAGAATGGCAAAAATAAGCCAGTAATAATTTTAGAAATTGATTATTTTTTATTTTTCAACATTAAAAGTGATGAACCAATTTGAAATGTTTCTAAATTAGTACTTTTATCCCACTCCACTATTTTCTCTGTGATAAATTGCTACGAAAGGAATATTGACTTGGAAACAAGGCAAAAAGTGTTAGTCCAGCAAAGCTAATTGTTAGTGCAAAAAATAAAAATATTAGAATTTCCTTTGCAAAATCAATGATAAATAAGCCCATATCTCATTGGAATAATATCCTGTTTGCAGATTAGAGCAAATTTAGCGTTTTTGGTTGTGATGGTCGTTTAACGGTGAGGAGAAGGGAAAATTAGGAACTTAATCCTAAAAACTTAGTTGGAACAGTAGAGCATGGAGGTGGACTTCTTTTGTGTAGGGGTGCACTTCAGCATCAGGACTAGGTAATTTGATATTTGTTAATGGCATAATGGACCATTACCTTTATTTAAATATTTTAAAAAGGAATTTAAAATAGGCAGCTCCAAATTTCATTATCGGAAACAACTTTATTATTATTATTTTTTTTTTATCAGAACGATCCTTAGCATACCGCTCGCAATGTTCTCCTCTGGTGTCTCAATAACTGCCCGGGAGTTCTAGAAGCACTACTCCATTCAATGGATTTAAACCCAATTGAACACATTTTGAGAGACCTAGAAGTTTGAGTTAGAACGGTATTAACATGAAAAGTTGATTATGGTGCTACCCCGATAATGGAGAAACATTGATGCAGAAATTACAAAACTAATGCACTCAATGCCCAGACATTTGAAAGCTGTTGTAGATGTTGAAGGATATCCGACTAAGTACTAAAATTACCAAAATGTTACTATATTTAGTGATATGTAATGATTTTATTGAAGTGTGTGATGATTTTTGTGAGATGATTTTTTGAATGCATTTTGATTGTTGATTTTCTAAAAAATAAGTTTTATTTTATATTCAAAATACTTTCTGTTGCTATGTTAAGAATAGAATAAAGATATTATAAAAAAAATTGAGAAGTATCATGTTTTAGTAGAAGTTAAAACACCATTTCAATGTAATTTGAAAGTTTCCGATCACCTTTGGGAGACACTGTATATCATGCACAGTTTGCATACTCTGTTCTATTATTATTTTTTTTTGAGTAGCTGCTTAAAAAATTCTGTGAAAAACATCATTGCAATAATCTGTTAGATAAAAATGAGATAGAAAATATAGAAATGCAATGCATGTGTCGAATGTACGCATAAAAGATAAATGGCTTTGATCTAAAATCGGCTATACATCCATAATCTTAATATAATTAAAAATCACTAGCCATCTTTGGCGACCAGCTGTCCACCTGTAATATCAATAGACTGTGGCTATGCTTGCAACTTGGCGATATAAATTGGCAGTTTTAGAGGCTGAGGAACTCTGCCAAAGTTTTATTTTGCTATATATCTCTAAAATGGAGAGTGGCAGGTGACCATTGATGACATATCTAGGGGTCATAAGCTTTCAGATGAAATAAAAATTGTTGAAATTGATCCAGTGGTTAACAAGTATAATACAAAGAAGTGTTACCAGAATACATTAAAAAAATTCTGGAAGAACATTAAAATAATATTTTAAAAGTAGACGATTCACAACGATCATTGACAATTTATATCGTAAACAACCATTGATTTGATTTATTTTCATGCTTTTTAATTAATGAAAAATGAACTATTTAATTTAATAATTTCAAGATATTCATTAAATCCTTTCTTATACTTCAGTATTTGTTAACGAAATGTGAAGTACCTATATAACAAATTATTAATAATTTATGGAGAAAATTAGCTATCAGCGGTTTTTAAAAATTTCCTGGTTCAATTGATATTCTCATTTTCATTAAAAAACATTTCAGATCATTAAAGGATTTTGTATAATATAATTTATACAATAGTAGTTTTTACATTAAAAATATTAGGCATGAAAGTATTTTAATCCGGAACAGCACCAGGTATATCAGCTAGTTGTAGTATAAATATCACAAGTTGAATTTCATCTATTTAGCTTATGTTTCTTAGTTATGTTCAAATACACACAGGCAGATAGATATACCCTACCCATTGATGTATTTTACCCAAAATTTCAGACACAACTACATTTTTTATGTAATTGATCAGAATTTGATCAAATTTCATCTATCTAATTCTTTGCATATTTGAGTTATTGTGTTCACATAGTCAACGATGGGAAAACAGACACATACACATAAATACATTATTTTTAAAAAAAGATTATCTGAACTCGGGAAGTTCTAAAACATAGAAATTCATGAAAATATTCCAATTAAATTTTCTTGATCATTACAATGCTTTCACTTTTTATATTTCATATACAGAAAAGTAAAAGATTTAAATTTCGAATTTTAGATCATGAAACATTTGTTTTATTATTTATTCTAATTACATGAACAGATTATTGTAAGGATACAGTTTTTTTAAAATTATAAATCAAAAATATTATGTACTTTGTCCTATTGCCACTGCTTTGTGAAAAAGTTGTTTTTAGTATGCAAACAATGTGATTGTAGCTCTCAATGGTTTTTCATTAAAAGAGAAATGCTATTGGAAATTTTGCTGAAGATGTTGATATTACTGTATTAAGAACATATTACCATTTTTATTAGAAGCTTATTTTGCTTAAACATGGTTATGAATTATGTTTAAATTATTTAAATCATATTCAGTTACATATGATTTAAATTGTTTTTGTTATAGTTTAGTTGTAATGTGTTTCGTACACTTCCACCATCGTCTAATCCGAGTGGTGCAGAGTTTGATCCTGAAGAAGATGAACCCACTTTGGAAGCTGCCTGGCCTCATCTCCAGGTAAGTTACTGTTAGTCTATACTTATAAAAGGCAATGTTTGTGTGTGTATGTTTGTCTGCGATGTCCAGACGAAGCTATCGCACTTACAGCCATGAAATTTGGCACACGGGTAGTCATAATGGTGACTGAATGCACCTCGAAGCCGAAATTTTAAAATTTAATCTAGAAATTTTTTTTATTTAATGTTTTGTGTTGTTTTGGTTGATTTTTCGCACTAATTTCTCAATAGAATGGTTTCAAATAATTGTACGACAAAAATAGATACACCATCGGAAAGAGCACGCAATTTCTGTTCTAATGAAGTTAGTTTTGAATTTCTAACGCAATTTACTGAATTTTGAGAAATTTTTAAAAAATACCCAGTTTTGGCATCGAGATGTTACTTTTGATTTTAAATTTGTTGCATCCGACTTTCTAATGGCACTTTTAATTTCAATTTTTTTCAGCTTATAACTAGAACGGTTCTGTCGGATTTAAAACAAGAATGGTTAAAATATCTTTTCCTGTGTTTTTTTAGTTAATTTTTTTCTGGACAGTTGAGAGTTATTTTTCTCGATCGAGTTCCTCGCGCGGCACTTCTTCGGAACGTATCTGGCAATTTTGATTGGCGGACGCACAGGATACGTCATGACCTTCACCTGAATGAATTGCTTCGATTATTATTTTCGGATTCAATTTTATATTTTGCTTGCTGTATAATAATCATTTTCACGTTCCAATTTTGTAATATTGTTTTGAATTAACGTACTCTGTACTGTAGCGCAGAAAAAGAAAAAAAAAAAAAAAAAAAAAAAAAAGGAAAATCGAATAATGCGTATTTATTGTTTTGATTTTGTTTTAAAAACTTTTTCGTGTCATTGTTATTTTTTCCCCAGTCCTGATTCCACGGGCAATGCCGTGCGCGTACTGCTAGTTATTTTATAAAACTATATGCTGTAGTATGAGCTATTCAGACTCGGTGGATGTCACTACTTTCAGGTAAAATGTGAAAGTATTGATATCATATAAAACAATAAAATTTTACTGATATGAAATAAAAAGTTTTTATCTTCTAATTAATATAGATTGTTTTTGGTATAAATTACATCTCTATAATATTTAAAATTTAATCAAAAGAAAAGACAAAAGAACAAAGCCGTATGTTTTTTGCGAAAGTGTAAAAGTGGTAACTGCAATTGTTGCTCAATGTAGGAAACATTGTATAATTGGAAAGAAAAAAAAATGAATTGCTTTTATGGACAATTTTTTTTTCATGCACTTAATTTTTGTAATACATTAATAATTTAGTAAATAATAAAGTGTAAATTAAAGTAACAATAATAATATTGTTTATAAGAAAATTAAATTCTTATTTCAGTTTTGCTTTAAAATATATACTGTATTTCTAGTTTCTTATACTTTCAGTGGCAAATTAAAAAAACAAACTAAAAGCTGGTTGTTTGTTTCAGTTGGTGTATGAATTTTTCTTGAGATTTCTTGAATCGCCAGATTTTCAACCCAATATTGTGAAGCGGTATATTGATCAAAAATTTGTACTACAGGTTTGTTTACATTTCATCTCTCCAAACCATATAAACCTTTTGGTCTTGTTTATAGTTCTTATATTGATTTTTTTGTTACACAGGTATTATGCTTAATAATGTCTCAAAAATACCGGGTAATTCAAAATATTGCCCTAATTACAAATATATATAGCCTCCTTATAAGCAATGACGGGAAGGGAAAATCTGAACACAGTACAGAAAGAAGCTTAGGGTTTTACGTGCATACTTAATAATTGCTCTTTTTGACTATCCTTGGTCACACATTTTATATGGATTAAAGAAGAAGTGGATTTCACTATCATGTGAAGTATTCTCTATTAGAACATTTTACATTATAGTGAATTCATTGTTGCAGACAAAAGTAGGGAAAAAGATTGTCTTTGGCACTTCCCCTTGAAATGAAGTAGTGTCAGAAGATTTAGATCACCTCATACAGAACTTCACAATTTGAGCATTTAAGTAGATTTTCTTTATGGGCTTTACCAGAAGAATTTTTACCTTTGCTTGCAGGCTATACATTTACTCTACCTGTAATTGATTTATATGTCACTCCCTGCATGAACTAATCTGTCTACTAGTATTGCTAAATTGATCATTTCACTCCTCTTTCCTGTTCAGTCGCTACATGAGTGATGGGTATTTGATAGCTGATGAAGGTAAATAAGAATAGTAATTTCATGGGCAGTCAAGAGAAACCATAAACCTTATCTTCTGATTACTTGAAAAGTGGGAAAACACTTTCCTGTTTCTTTAACAAAATTGCTATAGTGAAAGGTGTTTGACTTATCCTCTAACCTTTAAGTTAAAAGTTTTATTAGTTCTTAGTCTTCCTGTTGACTATAAATTCTGCAGGTACAGCCAATAAACCAGGTATTAAAGGGACATGCGGAGAATTTACTGGCATAAGTTCTGTGAACATGCTTCACAATGGCAGGAAATGGAATACTACTTGAATGTTCTCTATATGACTATTGATAGTAACACAGAACAGTTATCACACTTCGGAACAAAAAGAAAAAAAATCAGGTGCCAAGGAAATTTTAATGGTTTTAGGGTATCTTGAGAAACTGCTGATTTCAAAGCTAATTATACTTTTGCTGAATTGGCTCTAATTTTTAAAATAATGCATTGCCAGTGTTTCATTCATATCTGCAGAAGGGTGGGCCAGAAAAGTCAATATTTTTTTAATGTCGCTACACAGCGGGGAGAGTTGTGAATTGGTGAGAAATAAAACAAAGAAAAAATTATTGATATCTACTGCTCCTGCATGGGCCTTAAAAGAAAGTGGCAAAATTTTTTCCATGAATTAATTGGACAAACTTATTTAATTTCATTTTATTGGACTTAATCAACATCATCTTGTATTTTTTAGCATAACGTTATGATTGATCTATTTTATTTGTTGAAATTTATTCCAATCATTAATATTGTTTTAAATTTTATTCTTTAACTTACGTTTGACATGGATTTCAAGTGGTTTCTGTATAGATTTATCTTCTGACTTATATATTGATTACTCTAAGATTAAATTGATTTATTGCATTGATTTAATTTTATTATTGATGAGACAGTTTCAGTGCGATTTGAGTGGTGTGTACTTATTACTATTGAAATTTAATTTTTATTTTATCTTGAAAATTAGAGCCAATCTGACAAAAAGAATCACAGATTCGGTATCAGCACCACAAAATTATTCTAAAGTCACTGTAATGTCATTGCCAAAAGAAATCGGTGTTGAGCAGTGTTATATAAACAAATTAAACTTAAGGCTTCCTTCTTTATTATGTTCAGTTTTGTTTATATTGTGTTGTGCTTATTATGTTACTGGAAAAATAACCCATCATACTATGATGGTTGCAAATTGCCTCTTCATTCGAGAGATTTCCTGTCAAATTTAATGTGTTCTAATAGATATATATGCGAGAGAAATGTTTAACATTGATTGAAAACAAATAAAATAAACATGTTTTATGACAGGAAATATTTTTTTATTTATATATTTGTTTATTCAAAAAACCTCTTGGTCTAAAAACAATCTAGAAAATCTAGTAGATATAATCTAGATAGATAGAGAATCTAGTTTCAAAGCAAAGCACTCCTCTGCTTGTCAAACGTTGCCAAAAAATATTATCAAATTACATATCACAATTGCAATAAATAATGAGATGCATCGTGGCATCCAAACTATATCACGCGCATGGTATACCACTGACGTAATTTACTACTTTCTATTGATAAACGGAAATTAATTTGAAATATATGATTAATATAATTTAAAATTTCTTGAAAACTATTGATCATAGTGAGATAAATTTTATATCAATCGATAGAAAGTTTTATTTCACTATTTTAGAGCTATTAAATTTGAAATTAGAATGACAATTACTCTCTTAAATTTAAAATTACTGAAATTTAAGTTCTCTAACATTGAAATAATGCTGTTTAACGTCTTGCAGAGCTATGGCTTGAATTTTATTGTTGGTGACATCAGAGTGTTACCGAGAGATCTGGGCTATTATATTAGTAATGTTTCCTGCTTATTATTGTTTATGAGGAAGCTATAGGCATTTGTAATCAGGGCATTCATTTTGAACTATCTGATATTTTAAAAATTATTAACCATGTTTTGAATGTGACGAAGTTTGCTATTATATGCAGCAACTAAAATTTCTATAAACATTTGTACAAATTTTGCGGGTTCAAGAGTTTATACAAATTGATTATAGCGTGAATATTAAGCATCATATTACAATGAGATATTCAAATATTATTTCATTATACATTATTAAGACTTTCTTCAATAATACATGTATTTATCAATTAATATAAAGAATAAAAATTATCTTTTCATATTATCTATTATCATTTTAAATTAAGAGAAAATAAACTTTTTATTAAAAAGCTGTAAAAGTTCTTTTAAGTGCGCATAAAAACTGTTCTTAAAGTTGATCCTATAGGCTCGTCCACTCGCATATAGTTGAAGATAAGGTGGAAAATCATAACTTAGGAATAAAAATATGCTCTTAATGTAATATTAAATTACTGTCTGTGAAAAAAATTGTTTTATGATTTTACATTGATGTTCAAAATTAAAATGTCATTAATGTGGAATGAAATTAATTTCTGCTTTTCAGTTATTGGAATTATTTGATAGTGAAGATCCAAGAGAAAGGGACTTCTTAAAAACAACTTTACATAGAATATATGGAAAATTTCTTGGATTACGTGCATACATACGTAAACAAATAAACAATATTTTTTACAGGTAAGTTAAATATTTTTTTTATTGTTGATTTCAAATTAACTAAAAAAACGTTTTCAACTTTTTTCTTCCACCTGAAAATGTATTTCTGTTTACTAGTTTTGCTGTATTGTATTTATTTTTGACATTCTACACCTTTTAAACATTTAGGCTTTTTAGTATGTTTTCTAATTTAATTTTTTTAAAATATAAGTTTGGCTTCGATTTCAAATTAAAGTTTTTACTGTCAGTTTTATAAAAAAAACTTAAAAATACATTAGAATGAGTTATTATAATTGCAACTTAAAAATAAATTGTAATTAATTAGCATTTTATAAATTTTTTATTGTAAAATAATTTATTTATGAGTTTATAAATTATAAAATAAGTTTAATTATTTTCCTTTTTTTGTGTGTGTGTGTGTAAAAGCAAGTAATAGAAACCTTATATGGTTTTAAAATTCTGTTTTCAATTCATATACATACAATTTAATTTTGGTATTAGAAGGCGCATATTTGGCATCTTTATGTGAACAAATCAGCTAAAATTTCTTTAAATATGTATTTTTATTTTTCAAAATATGAAATGTGAATGTTTATCAAAATATGAAAATTGAAGAAGTTTACTTTTTTGTGTATACTTTAGGTTTATATACGAAACTGAACATCATAATGGGATAGCTGAATTGCTTGAAATATTAGGAAGGTGAGTTTTTGTTTTGAAATTTGGTATGTTTAACCCTTTCAGGACTGATTTTTGAAAAATTACCCTATGTATCTCTACACATGTGTTCTGTTAGGATAAAGGTTTAAAACCTGTGTACTGGTATATGTTTGTAAAATAGATGTTTTCTGAGTTGCATGTAAAATTTGGAGTTGCTCTTTAGGATCAGATTTTTTAGGATGCGTAGGATCCTAAATAGGTACTGTGTAAAAATATTAAAATCTAATGAAAAATTTTACTTAAATATAAGATTCTTGAGTATTTGTTTACAAAAATATAGAGTTGCAGTTCATCAGAAGGTAATTACAAATTTAACATTTTAAATCTCAACTAATAATAATCTCTATATCTGTTGTCTGTGTATCTGTTGGCACTCTACAGGTAATGATCGGAGCTACAGCTACCAAATTTGGCACAATTATATGTTGAAGAGTGGGACTGTGCACTTCTGAATGTTTTTTTTTCCCCCTTTAAATTTTAAAAATTTAGCACATTTTGACATTTTCTGTTGATAACTTCTGGAAATATTAACACACAAAAAATAATTTTTGCACAACCTTAAATTTTTTTTATGTTGCCAATTTAGTTGTCTAATGTTTTTCTGAATTTTAAAACTTTTTGGAAAAATATTCATTGTTGCAATTAAATTTAAACCATTTTCAGTGTTTCTACTGCTTAGGAATGACATAATGAATTTTCACTTTATTTTATTTCATCAAATTTTTTGTGGAATCTATTAACAAAGCCCTCTAAGATATTAAGTAATGATCTTACTGACTTTAATTAATCTTTAATTTTCTTATTAGCAAGTTTCAATTTGTCTAACATATTTTTGCATATGTCTGTTATAATACATAAAATGACCATGTCATTTTAAAGTTGAACAACTGTATATTTTATATGAGTAATAAATAAATAAAGTTAACATGGTAGACAATTTGTAATTGATTAAATAATTTGTTATGTTTGTTTACAAATGTGACTTGACTCCGTTAAACAGAACTGTTGTAAGGTTATTAAAATAACATGTTTTAAATGTCGTATCACAATTCGTTGTGTAAGAATACTTTGTTGAGAGAACCATGAATATAAAGATAAGGATTTAATTGAAATTAAATGCAACTAATATTCTTGGCGAACCTGCTGGTCACCAAAGGCTGCTAGTGATAACTAAAAACTGATATTTTCCCATTCCTAAATAATTAGTTTGAAAGGTAGATGTAATCTTATTGTTTTAGTTTTTATTTAAAATACTTTTCTGTTGTGTGTGTGTGTGATTTATTAATTAACATTTTGCTGTTGCTTTAAAGACATCTAATTAAAATATTCTGTTTTGCAGTATTATCAATGGTTTTGCATTGCCATTGAAGGAAGAGCACAAAGTATTTCTTCTAAAAGTCCTAATGCCTTTGCACAAGGTCAAGTCATTAAGTGTTTACCATCCCCAGTTAGCTTATTGTGTCGTTCAGTTTCTAGAAAAAGACCCTAGTTTAACTGAACCAGTAAGTATCTACTCAATCATGTGTTCATTTAAATAAGAGTAGTTTAGTTAATTTTTATGTTGTTGCATTGCATTTAACATCTGTTTTTGAAATATTTCATCATTTAGATTATGTTTAAGAAATCATGATCTGACATCATATTGCTTGTAGCTTTATCATTCTCTCCTGGTCTTCATCGAGGTTGTATATCTGTATGAACACTAATAAAATTATTTATTAGGGTAGCTTTATTTTTAAATAAAACAGCATGTTATTACCTTATTGAGCTTACAAATCTTTGTTTACTATTACTGATCAGAAAAAGTGTTACAACTGCAATTGTTTTTATAGATATAATAAGCCAAACTTATGGTTACTTCTTAAATTTGCTGTTGCCTTTTCTCTTGTATTTGAATGACTTACTTGAATGAAATGCTAATGTTTGTGCATCATTTTAATGATTAATATGTTAAATATTGAATTTAAAAATATAGTATTTTTATTAGTTAAATTTACAGAAGTATGAATATATACTCTTTTATAAAACTCTTTGTTTGATTAGTTCTCCTTCCTTGAGTCTATGCTGCAAATTTAACATTTATTGATTCTTTAAATATTCTACTTTGTTAAATAAGAAAGCTTGAAGGTTAAATTATGTTGTATTTTTTCTGTTTTAGAATATTAAAAATATATCTATACCAACCAAATCCATTTTAAATTTTATGTGCAAGATTGTATGAAACAATAGTACAGGGTGCGGCAAAAATAACTCCCCGATTTCTCACTACCACTGTTCCGGCGCTAGTTGTGCGATATGATATTGGGTTATGGCTTTGAGTAGCAGTTGTTTTACTATTTCTTTGAGTAGCAGATGTTTGACCATTTCAGTAGCCATCGTGGTGTGGAGCGGTGAGCATTGTGCTTATTTAAAAAATGGCGACTCTGTCATCACTTCACAGCAATTATTTCCTAGACACTTTGGGTTGGATCGAAATGCAAAAGCTCCTAATAAGAAAACCATTTTGTTATGGGTCCGAAATTTCCAATGAACAAGTACTGCTTTAAAGCTCCTGGCAGACCTTGTAGCGTACAGACATCACAGCAAGTTGAAGCAGAGATACAAGCCGTTCTCCGATCTCCGCAATGTTCAGCCCGTAGGCATGCTACTGCTATGGGGATTTCTGATTGGGGTGCAAGAAGAATTTTACACTTGGACCTGAAGTTCCATCCTTACAAAATGATGGTCGTGCAGGAAATTAAGGACCATGATTGGCTAACCGCAGAGCATCTTCTGAGGCTATTCTGCAAAATGTTCCGCGTGACATTATTCTTCTCTAGGGTGATGAAGCTCACTTTCACTTGTCAGCGTGTGTGAACAAACAGAACTTTCGCTACTGGGCTCCGAACAATCCCAGACAAATCCATGAATGACCTCTCCATAGTGAACGAGTTACTGTTTGGTGTGCTGTTGCAGATTTTGGAGTCATAGGCCCATATTTTTTTTGAGAACAGCAAATCAGTTACAGCAACTTCTGCCCATTATGTGGATATGTTACGTAACTTCCTGCAGCCGAAACTGTACGAGCATGGGAATTTGACTGTGTTGTTCCAACAAGATGGTGCCACAGCCGGGATATCGAGGGACTTGCTGAAAGAAATGTTTCCTGAGCGTCTGATCTCACTACGAGGTGACATTTCATGGCCAGCACGTTCCCCAGATCTATCGCCTTGCGACTACTTTCTCTGGGGGTATCTGAAGTAGAACTGGGCGATGTTCAAGTTTTAGCATCACGATGTATCGGCACTCTAACATCGCGATATTTCAATACATCGATGTTTCACACATACTATTGCCTAATTTTGCATTCTTACACTTTTGAGTGGTTGATTAAGGCATTTATAAGCTTATAATAAACTCAATCCTTAGTTACCTAACAAATAAAGTGTCAAAAAATACTGTAATTTGTCTAGTTATCAACAATAAATCGCATATTAAAAACAATTAATACGATCTTCTCTTCAACCAAACAAACGATGAACGGCAGGATTGATAATTATACCCTTGTACTTAAAACAACATCAGAGAATTTACACGATTAGAAGAAAGCACGAGGCCACACGAAGTAATGCACGTTTCGATGACTGAGATATTCTAGAACAATCAAAACACTTTGCCTCCTCAATTCTCGATATGAGTTATTTTCATTGTTTTCATTCGCGGTCACATCGGGATTCATCGTGTCAGCACAACGATCCGCACTTCGCAACGTATGTCTCTGCTTGATGAGTCATGATGGAAGAAACATGGGGAAAAATCCGCCACAGTAATCACTGATGGTCGGGAAAATACCTCGCATTTGTGGTCATCGATGCGCGATCGGGAACGATTGCTCTTCGTGGCGCGTGTGGACATCAATGTCTACGATGCATCGGGAAACATCGTACATGTTGTGGGTAAATCGGAATTTCCGATGCTTCGAAAAAAACGACAATATAAACATTGTAACGGCGATGATTGCGTAACATCGATATTGTACATAACCGATGCATCGAAAATCGGCGCAGTCCTAATCTGAAGTCAAAAGTCTACAAGAATAGGCTACGAACAACCGAGAAACTGACAGCTGCTATCCGCCAAGAAATTGCGTCAATACCTCAAGCAATGACTAGGAGGGTAATGAAGAACTTCTGTTTGAGACTTCAGAAATGTATAGACAGTAAAGGTCGGCATTTAGACTATATCATTTTCAAAACGAAGTGAAAGTGAATATGAAAAACAAAATGGTAAATATTGTTCTTTCAAATTGTGAAATAAAATTTTGAATAGTATCTATTATTGCTTTATTATTTATCTTTGAAATTGGGGAGTTATTTCTGACGCACCCTGTATTTAGTGTAAACATGCCATTTTATAAGATAAAGGGTAATATGTGAAAATTTCAGAAAGTGTTCATAGTCATAGCTATTATTGTATGTAGAAATCTTTCATTATCCTTAGTGCTAGAAAATAAACAAATACACATTTCTCTCTTCCTCACACTAAAATATTTTTGAAATTTAATAACTAATTAACTAATAAATAATTTTAAAATTATTTATTTAAATATAATTTTAAATTATTTAATTAAATAATGAATAGCTTTAAGTTTTTAAATTTATCTGCTCTCTTTGCACATTTTACTGGTTTGTTTTTATGTATGTGTTATTTTGCCCCTTCCTCCAGATCTGCTTGGTTTCATACTTCAGTATTTTTTTATGAACATTTTTGTGACAATAGCCGAAAATATTGCTATTTTGATTTGTAGAAAAGCTGACCAAAAACATTTTTATTTATTTATTTTTATCAGTCCAAGACAAAAGATGTAGAGCTTTTAGAATTCTGTTGGATTCTGGGAATCTACCCAATTTCCTTTGAATTAGATGCTTTGTATGACTGTGAATTGGAATAAATGTGGACTTTCCCCCATTCAACACTAACTAGTTTGATTGCTGCCTCCTTTTAACTGTAAGATATATTAAAGATATGGCTATCCAAAATTCCAATGTCTTAAAATTTGCTTTTGTAAGTTTTATTTTACTGGAGTGAATGAAATAAATCTGAACTTCGAGTTGATATTTCAAGTAAACTTCAGCTTGTGACTGTGCAGCCTCTATACTATCAAACCTAGTTGAAATATATAATTTTCCATAGTAAAATGAGGAGTGGTTTTTGTAAGAACTAAGCCATTGTTTTATGTTAATGCTTTCTTTATTTTAAAAGTATATGTATTCTTATTGTATAGCATAAAAGATTTTGTTTCCCTCAGTTAAGTTAGACATTAAAAAAGTTATCTTAAAATGTTTGCAATATTTTTATTATTGGATTTCCTTTTTCTGTGCATAGCAAACATTTATAAAATACTCCCCTGTACCAAGACGTCAGAAAATATGAATACCAGTGGGTTTTGGTTATGAAAAGAATTTTTCTGATGGTATGGATGGGGGTAGGAAGTGAACAGTTTTATAACTCCTGCCTTTTTGGTTATTCGGCCTGCCCATCTTGCACATTAGGCCAAGACAGTTGGGAGTCTACTATAGTTATTGTAATTAACGCTTTAACGTGGAATAATGAGTGGCTCTCCTCGTGTCGAATTGAGCTGTATCAGATAACACACACTGCTTGTGATTGTCCTCATTTGGTACACATGCATTGAATCGAATTCTTTAAAAGGATTCAATTAACAGACAAACTATAAAAGCATTGGTCACTGTGTGCATTTATAAATTTTTAGCTATTTTTTAAAACTTGCATTATTACAAATTATATATTCTTTAATATAGTAATGCTAAGAATCAGTGTAATGATTTATGAAACCCAGTGAGTTAATGAAATTTTGGTTACTTTTAGGTTGTTAATAGCCTATTAAAATTCTGGCCAAAGATGCATAGTCCTAAAGAGGTAACTAATTTTCTTTCATTCTCATTTTAATAAAAAGGTGCATTTTTTTTCATAAATTTAAAATTCTGCAGACTATCAGTATGTTATGTTTGAAATTTTTTTTATCCGTTTGCCTGATTTGTTTTTATATCTAATAATATAAAAATATAAGTCTGAATCTTATTTTAGGTAATGTTTTTAAATGAATTAGAAGAAATTCTCGATGTTATTGAACCAGCTGAGTTTACAAAAGTGATGGTGCCACTGTTCCGACAACTTGCAAAATGTGTATCATCCCCTCATTTTCAGGTAAAAAAGAAACTAACTATTTCTTGCAGTATTGATTTCTGTGTTTATGTATTTTTCATCTATCGTATTTATATTCTCATATAGGTAGCAGAACGAGCTCTGTACTACTGGAATAATGAGTACATCATGAGCCTCATTAATGATAATGCAACGGTGTTATTGCCGATTATGTTCCCGGCGCTCTATCGGAATTCAAAATCTCATTGGAATAAGTAAGTATCTCACATTGCAATGAGGATTGTAAATTTTATGGTTCCTTCATTATCCTTAAAAAAGTAAAATGTAACATTACGGCTGAAAATGTGGAAACTCGGAATAAATTCATAGTCACTGAAGATTTTTTAATTGCATCATATCTGTTGCATCTTTTTAGAGCTATGCGTAAAATGCTTATGCTAAAGATATTTTGGTTTCCACAGGACACCAGCTACATTATTAAGCTACTAGAGATGGTTTCTCCCCCTTTCCTTTTTTTCCCCCTCCATATTCTTAAAAGAAAAAATATTTGATTCAGTCCAGTGTTATATTTCATTATTTTACTGATAGAATATTTTTTTCTGGTATGATAATAAATATAATTAAGAATAGATTAGTATCATTTGAAAAAGTAAACATTGTGTATTGCTGTGTGAAACAGTTGGTAGCATTTTCTTATTTGAATTCGTTTTGGTCTGTATTATTAGACTTGTATTCTGTTAGTTATATGTCATGTTGATATTTCAGGACCATCCATGGATTGATCTACAATGCTTTGAAATTATTCATGGAAATGAATCAAAAATTATTTGATGAGTGTGTACAAAATTACAAACTTGAAAGACACAGGTATTAAAGAATTTTTTTTAGCTAGTGAATGTATTTTGTATTATGTTTTGTATTTGCTGAACATTAATTTTTCTTGTTTTGACATTTTAGTGAAAAACAGAAGATGAAGGAACGAGAAGAAACGTGGCAAAAAATTGAAAATTTAGCTCTAAAGAATCCTAAAGTAAGTAATTTTGGAATAATAATGATTTTCTGGGAAAATTTTAAATAGGTATTTTGTGTAAAATAACTTTTCTTCCCATTCTTTTAGTGTAAAGAAATAGCACCATTAAATCCCAACCTTGCCGACAGCCTGTCAGAATCTGCAGTTCCTGATCTGCCAACACCTGTCGATGAGGAATTTTTAATGAATTATGAAAAAATAGAATATGAATCTAAAGATGTAAGTATCTCTTGTATATACTAGTTAATTGAATTTTTCAAACTATTTTATTTTTTATACACCATTGACTTCAGAGTAAAATTACTTTTATTTACATATGCATTTTGTTATTAAAGATTGCCTTTCAAAACTCTAAATACATTATAAAATATTTACAGATTTTCAGAATTAAAAAAAAAAAAAAGTTTTGAGAGAAAAGGGTGTATTATTCTAAAAGGCAATTATTCTCTGAAAGAATCTGTTGTAAAATTAGCTTTCGTCAGTTAATAGTATTTACTTGTTTTATTCAGTGGAACTGAATTATTTTGCTGTTTTCTAATTTACAAAACAGCTTTAGTTTTGATTAGATTTGAAAATAAATTTCTAGACAGAATCTACGGTTCAGTGTGTTTCTGTTGTCTTTGGATCTTGCTGTCTGGTTGTAAGAAGCAACTACAGAGATTCTTCTGATTTCCTTCCTGCCTCCTGAAATTTACTCTTAGTGATAAATTCTTCATTCAGTGTGGTGCTACGGGCCCTATACCATAAAACTGCATTTGGCATAATTTTTCTCATACATATCTCTTAGTTGATGTTGCCATACTCTTTTTCCTTTACTTTCAAGATATGCAATTGCTAACGTAATTGATGAATTTGTTATGATAAAAATACATTTATTTTTTGAATTGCATTGGCTCCTGAATATTCCTTTAAATAATCAGATCACTATATTTTCAAACCTGTTTGTCTTGCATTGGCCTGTATTAATTATTCTCAAAGCTGCATGATGCTCTCCTTACTCATCTGATATGGTACTTGGGAATTATGATTCTCAATTGTTACCTTAAGAATCCATTTGCAGACTTCTTAAAGTTAGCAAGTGTTGATTTTTGTGAAGAAAATCAATTCTGATGGCTTTGAGGAATGAAATGGAGCAAATTTTCATGCTGAAATAAGGAATGCAGAAAGAGTTATTCTTGTATTTATGCTAATTATTTTTCTGCAATTCGATCATAAATTTTATTAATTTTGTTAAGAAAGTAGGAGTGAGCTTTTAAAATATTGTTCTTTGTATTTATGGTGTGATGTATTTTTATGTTATGCACTTTGAATTATTCTTTATGAATTTTTATTAAGATTTATATTTTATACTCAAACTGTTCAGTTTTGCTCAGGTGAATATTTTTTTATTGCATACCTGCCAACTGCACTTTCTGATTTTGGCTTATAAGGTATACTTTTCTCGTAATTACCATTTCATATTTCTATTTGTTTCTTTGTGAAGTGTTTTTTGGTCTTTTTTTAGCCTGCTTTTAGTTGATGCCTTGCTATTAAAGTTCAATGAAGTATTGAAAGATTTGTTGTTTTAATTTGAAGTAAACTGAATATTTCTTGCATCATTTGATAAAATTTATGCATGGCATGTTTATATCAGGTACTCATTTAAGGAGGAAAAAGAAGTGTTTTCTGTCTTTTTTTAAAAAGCATTACTATCTGTTGTATGTTTCCCCCTTTCCCTGTCTTTCTGTAAGTGTATTTAATCAAAGCCCAACTATTATAATTTGACAGTGAATTTCAAAGAGTGTAGATCCAGATTTTTTTTTTTAAAGAAATAAATGAAAAAGATTATAATGGTTAGACAGCCTTTTTCAAACTTTTATAAGTCCACTCTTATCCCTAGTGATGGAACTCAACTCTTCCCCCCCCCCCCTGTTTTTCATATTTAACTCAATAGGAAATAATTCATTTTTATTTGCATATTTTCTCACAGTTCCCTAAGGAATTCTATAGATTTCAAAGGTTCAATTAGATATCAAAAAATACATTCGATCCACTTTTAAAACTTATTTTTGAGTGCTTATAGTTAATTCATTCAAAATTATCTGCTTAACAAGTCAGAGGCATCATTTCTTTAAAAGAATCTAGTTGTCATTGAAATTGAAAATGAACATTTTCAAAATTCATGATTCAGTTCAGATTAATGCTATAAACAGTTTGAAAAAGCTATTATAGCATTATGGGCTGTGCTATCTAGAATATTGTTAGAAGTATACCACTTTTCCAATCAGCTTTAAGTATGTAAACATAATCTATTGTCTGAAGGGGAATGTTCTGTGTTGGTAGTGTAAATGTTTGCATCTTGCTTACCAGCTACATGCTTATGAAATAAAAATGTTTAATTAATGCTTTGAGTGTTGCTCTTTTATTTTGCTTAAAGCTTTATGTGTAGCTGAGATTTTAGAGTGTTCTGTTGGAGTCGATGTTAGTTGAGTAGCATTGGTTCAAATAAAATAAATTAAGTCCAAGAATAATATTTGTGCTTAATTTTATCTTGCTAGTAAATCAACTTGAACATTTTGTAGTTTTTATGTATATTTTAAGGTTTCTAGTATACCTGATGATAAATTGTATGAGCTTCAATTTTTAATTACTTCGTTTACTTGAAATCAGGCATTCATTTTCTAGCAGTGTATTTGAAACCATCAGTTCATATATATAGTAATATCATCCATTATACAACATGTAATCTGAACATTCAAAACAAAACATATCAAAAATGCAATGCAAAAACTAAAAATTAAACAAAATTTAAATTATGAACCTATAAATAAAAGTGCTAAATACATGCAAATAGCATATTTTAAACTACGAACATATCTATGAACATATTATTCATATATATACTCGTATATATAAATTATGACATTTTTATCTAAATTAGTTATTTTATATCTCTATATATTAAATATCTTTCATTTTAGGTATCATAATCATCTACTACTGCTATATTACTATTTTATTCAAACAATTTAGACAGGATTTTGTTGAGATCTTTACTAGTTGTTTTGGTTGCTAATCAAAGTAATTTTATAATATTTTAAGTAATTTAATTTGTGAATGCAACATGCAAATTACATGCACATCTATTTATTTTTTGAGAGCAAAGGGTATTTTTGTATGACAGTAAATATTATTTTTACAAAAAATTAATGGAGTATTATTCCTTTAAAGCATATCTTTTCTATGGCCCTTCCTCTGTAAAAATAGATCAAAATTATTTATCATTTTATTTTTCATATTCTTGATGTTTCTCCTTCTTAGGGATATTTTTTTCTGTGTGAATAAGACTTTTTGGATTTTTTCAGATTGAAATTTTGAAGAATTTTCTAAAAAAATTTTAATATTTCTAGAAAAAATTATTATTGAAAGTATTTATTTATATTAACACTTTACTTGTCATTCATTGTTGCTCAGAAACTTAATGCTTCCTAAGGCATCTGCATGCCATTGTGCCATTTCATGTTTCTGAATCATCTATGAATTAGATGGTTAAAATTGCTGATTTTTGTTCAGATTTTAAAGATTATATTTACTAGAAAAACCAACTTATAAAATGGATAATCTTCACCAAAGTTTTTTTTTTTTTTTTTTTTTTTAATAATGTGGAAGCAGAATTCTGCTTTCCTTTTTAAACCCTTACTCTCTGAATTATCATTTCATTTCTTAGTCTCTTTGCATTAATCTTGGAAGTTTTGTTGTGGTGATTAATATTACACACACAGAGATCATATAACAAAACCAAGTCCCAGTGTCATGCACTTTAACTCTACACGAGATTACCTGAACTCGGTACCTTTGGACTCAGATTGTAATGAAATAATTTGGGTATAGGCCTTCACTTATTAATTTTTATATGAATGGGATATTTCTTGTAAGAGAAATTATGCACTTTGTTGAAAAGAAGATCAATATATATCATGGACAAGGAAAGGGTTCAACTGGACGTTTGAAATTAATATTAGTCTTTAGAAATTAGTATTTGGAAGATTTTAATGGAAGTGACCGCTTAGTCGTGTCATAAGGATATCTGTGCCTTCCCATGCTTTCAGGGAAGAAAATTTGATTAGTTATTAGGTTGTCTGTGTTGTTCCATTAAAAAAGTTCCTTGAAATCTTCTGTATGTGATCACCCATAGTTTTGTTAATGAGATCCAAGTAGATAACATAATTTTTAAAGATTGACTTGTCACAATTTTTACATTTAGGGTGGGATTGAAATAAGAATCCGAATAATTGTTTTGTTAACTTATATCTCATAGTAAAAAAATTTTGATTCAGAAATTTAGGAATTAATTATTCTGTATTACTGAGATGACATCTTTGATATATATATATATATATATAAGTATATTTATATTAAAAAACTAATCAAATCCTAACATTATTTTGTAATTTATATTTGTAGATTTTGTAAAATTTTTAGGAAAGGAATTAAAATTTTTATGGTGATTATTATTTTTATTCCTTGGAATTCCATCTGGTTAGTGTTCAGTTTTAATCAATGTGAAATCTGGTTCCAGGCATTTATTTTGTGTTGATAAAAGAACAAATCCTTAATTATAATTTGTTATTTTATCGAGATCCTAAAAGTTCTATTCCAAGACAGATAATGAAAAAATATACAATAAAAATGTCAGTGTATTTCTGTTTTCTGGGATACTATTTTTAGACCTCTCCTTCTGTTTCATTATTTCTTCATTAAGAAATTATTAATCACAATAGAAACAAATACTTCAACTAAAATCTCTAAATTTTCACTGAAATATTAATTTTTAACTTTAGATAATTGGTTTTTATTTGTTGAACTTCACTTTTTGAGGTCAGTGAATTCCAGTTTTTTCTTTTTTCGACTTGCGGTATTTAATGTGCAATTTATTGCTACATAAAGGAACTTAGCCAGCAGTCACAGTAACTCATTTGGTTGAGCATGGGACTGTAAATCTGTTTCTCTGTGGTTTGAATTCTGACCATGGTATTTTAATCCAAGGAGTGTTATTTGTTGTTTATTTATGTGCTCTAGGCAAGTCTAGATCTGTCTTTAAAATTCTAGCTAGATAATTCATTAGATTGGAATATTCAATAAGTGTATAAATGCTGAATCCCACAAGTTGTGGGCAAGTTCCTCTGTTTTCTTGTGTTATGAGTTGCTTCAAGTTAGTAAATCTACTTTATTCTTAAACCATATTCTGTAATTCTTTCTAATGTAGTTTAAGGATGCTGGAATGTGAATTCTTCAGTGTTCTTTCTAGCAAATATAATTTGTTTAAATTTAGATTGCATCTTGCTTCATTTATTCTATTTTTTTTACAATTATTAATAACTTATTTATTTTTCAGGCAAAGAAACCATTTCCAAAAGAAAAAACTCTGTTACGTAGGAAATCGGAACTTCCGCATGATACCTTAACTCTGAAGGCTCTGAATGACCACAAGCGGGTTGATGAATTTCTAACACCAGCTCCCTCTGAAAGTATTTGAAAATAGCAATAATTTAGGGTGTGCTAGCCATCTATTATAAAAAAAATTAAGGTGCTCAATGCTTATTTACATTCCTGTTGAGCCAACAAAATGGACTGAACTCTTCCCTCCTGATTGGTTGGTATTTGAAACAATCACTTCAGTTTCTTTTTATATGGAAGACAAATACTTTTCTAGCACTTCATCTCAAATGGTATTGCTTATGGAGAACACTTTCTTATAAAAAGTAAACAAGCAAAATTTTTAATAGTTTGCCTCACACGTTTAGCAAAATGTAAATTTTGATGTAGTATCATTGCTTGTGTTTCAAGAGATCTGTGTATTCCTGAGCACAAAATTTGGTTTTATGTGAGTTTGTTATTAATGTATTTTTTTTTTTGTTGACGATTGCTTTTGTTACTTCAAAGAAAAATGTTATTTATGTTAAAATGAATCCAGTGATTTATGTATGACTGTTGTAAAGTGGGAAGGATTGTGTGGTGGAAAATGTGACCTTGCCTAACCATGTCTTCCTTCTTTTAATTTTTTTCTGTCGTTAAGTATTTCATTCCTTGGAGGGAATAATATAATTTTTTAGCATAAAAAGTCTTTATCATCAAGACAGCAATTATATTTCCTTCCAATGTACTAGGGTAGTGATGTCAAAAATCTTTTTTCTAAAATTTAATAAATTTTTTCTTAATAAACATGGCTATTCTTTCCAATCAGGGTGAGGGTGTTCCTACTTTGTTGCTATTTTGATTTACTTCCATGCTTGTTCAATGCTTGCCAGACAGAATGCATTAATATTAAGTCAAAGGTACATGTAAAAATGTGCCCACATTATTTTTTAGTGTCTTTTTATCATGTAATTGAATTAAGAAAAGGTAATTTAAAAACTTAACGGTTTTAATTATTCTGCACCCCTGTTGAAGTGTAGCTCATGCATTCCCCTTGTCAAGTACTTCTGTGATATGAGAAGAAAAGACAGTTATTACTTGATTTAATGTTTTATAGTGAGATTTAGTCATGTCTTACATAATTTATAGTTTTATAAATCAACCTGAAGAAAATGCTTACGAGAAATTATAATCTAAACAAGCTATTCCCCCCATATAAAAATAGTTTAATGCAGACATGTTAATTTCCTTTTTTTGTTTTGGGTTCCTTTTCTATACCCTGATGTGAATTGGTCATTACTATTGCTAATTGTAAAATCAACTATACTTAACATTTTATTTTCTGCCTTTATTCAGAGGGAACTTCTCTGTCCTGTGTTTTATTTTAAATAACTTTGTACCCAGAAACATGCATATCTCGAGTCGTATTTTTATGTGCCATTTTTTTAGTCTGAACTTGAGAATTTCGGTGCACTTTTTCAGCCCAACTCTCTTTAAAGAGAGCCAGAAAACATTGAACTGTTACTACACACTCGGTAACTTACATTATCAAATACACTTTTGTGAAATCTAATTAGATAGAGTTTAAAAAATTGCTATGGTTGTATGTTCATTTTAAAAACAGAAAGGAAACTATGCTGAGTATTTTAGATATTTTTCAACCTGGTAGGAGCTTATCTATTCTGTGCATCTGAATCTTTATTTGTAAATATTTGGAAAATATTTTAATGCACCTTGTATTGTCTGTAAGTCTCGTTTAATATATGATGTAAACAGCAATCAGGGTAGTTAGTCTTAAAACATGTTTTAGTATTTTAAAAGGTTTTTTTTCTTTTTCTGCCTCTTAAAAAAATCTGAAAATTTTGCCTTGAATTTTAACTAACTGGTTTGTTGTATTTTGTATGACTGGATTTGTTTCTTTGATAGCGTAAAATTCCTTTTACTTGCATTCTTAAATTTAATATTCTGTTTTTATGCAGTTCTGTGCCGAATATTGTAAATATCCTATATTTGGTATTCCATTTTTCTAAAGAGCTTTTCTTCCATCATGAACTGTATTTGAAAATTTTTAAAGACATTGCTTATCTTGTTGAATACGTTGCTTTTTTTTTAAATTTTTGAAAAGAGGAATCCTAAGTTTTATTTTCGACATACAACAGCAGTTTTTTTTATTGATCTGCATTTAAAAGGGCAATGTAACCAGAACTGTTAATATATGCAGTGAATATTTTGTAGTGGTACTAGTAAGTTGGACATATTTAGTTTGTTTTTTTTAAAACTTGTTATATCATTTATTTATGACAGTTATATTAAGAAATTTTCCATGAGCAAGAAATTATGCATAGATGCTATAATTTTATATGCATTTTTAATAATAATTTGTTAATATTTATAGAAGCATTGTACGCTTTTGTTATTGTGCTGACATTTGGATGAAAACGTGGAAAAACTAATTTAGTTGTTTATTTTCCAAAATTTATCTGCAAATTACCTAATTTTGGTTTTAACACTATTTATTTTTAGTTTGGTGTATTTCAGAACTTAGCAGTCTAGTAATAGCTTTAGGCTGCATACTGTTTTTGTAAAATTTATTGCTGTAAAATTATATTTGTTATAAGCAGATTTCTGCTTAAAACACAAGGTCCAGCCTTTAGGAAATTCACTATACAATAGGATAAGAGTTGCTATATAAACTTTTGAAATATAATAACTAATCTGATGAATGTACGATAATTCCTAACAGTGGTTTTGGTTTCCCTTACGGAAAAATGGACATAATAAGCAAGTGTTGTCATTTTATCATTTTCTTGCAAATATTTTTGCATATTTCATCTTCCTTCACTTGTCAAAAAAAAAAAATCTTAGTTAAAAATAGTTATTACTAAACTACCCAAAGTAATTTTTCTTTTTTGAAATTTTGGAATATTTCATACTCGGCTGTTTGTGTGTATATGTATGTATATACATATATTTCAATAAATGCATATGGATACAGCCATAATACACATGGAGGACCATATTTATTTGATACTTTAAATATCAGTAAGTGTTGTTCTCACTGCTAGCATTTGTGTGCTGTTATATTGCATAGTGCTTCAGATTAGTTATGTAAAGGCTGTGGTATGAGTTTGGCACTATGAAAAATGTTCTTAAGCTCTGTATCATTTGAACCAGATTCTATTGTAAAATTCTGAGAGTTAAGCTGGCGTCCATTCCTTTGATCTTTAATATTTTGAGAAATAATTTTTTGTTTTTATATTTCATATATATAGTAATGGTTTGTTAATTTATTCCTTATCCAAGCTTGATGTTTATCTTATTTGATATGTATTTCTTTACTATTTGTCATTTGCTGTTCGACTCTCACATGTTAAAAAAAATATTGCATTAAACTGTACATAATGTAACATTTAAAATCAGTTATACTGTCTTAATAAAGCTTTGATTTGTCGGTTAGTGAAGTTAAATTCTTATCAAAAGATGTGTATATTTTGTCATTTTATTATAAGATTTATTGTAAAGAGCTTGATGAATGAAAATATTTTATCTTTTTAAGTAAATTCTCCAAGCAATTCAGTCAAAGATATATGAAATTGGGGTCATGTTCTGAACATGTTCAGTTGTGTGTTATTAATGTTCATGAAGTGATATAGAGGAATTTTGAAGGTATTTGTACCTGATTAATTCGAACTCTTGTGAATTTTTTTTCTTTTTTGTTGTAAAAAATTTTAATTATAAGCTAGGCAGTTATACATACTGTTTGTAAGTATTTAATTTTTTAAACGTAATTTTACATAAAATGATAAAAAAAAAAGGTAAAATTAAGTATGTATATGTGTGTGCTTTATTTTATGTTCAACTGTATGTAATTAAACTTACAAAAAGTTATAGGAAAATATTAATCAAGTTTTAATACATTTTAAGTTGCTGAGGTTTTTAGCTGCTAGAAAATCTGTAGCTTTGTGTTCATCTGTAACGAATATTCATGTGTGCATATTTGTCTATAGACCTGTCTGAGGAGTGCTATCAAAAGTAATTCTTGCTACCAGTTCTCTGCAAGATAGACTTTAGTTTTTCTGTAGCTTTGGGACTATTTTGAATAGAACTGAAGACCTGAGAACACTATTCAAAGTTAAATCTACAAATACACTATTAGGAAGTTTATGTGAATGATTGTACATTGAAAGAAAAACAAAAAATTGTTCTTGATGTTGAAGTTGGCTGATTGATTGTTGCATATTTTTTTAATTGCTAAGTAAGTCATGCAAAATATTGCAGTACAATAAATTCATTGATTGTAAGAAATACTCTTTATTGAAAAATTTTTTTTCCTCTTTAGTCTACTGATTACTATATGAAGAAAAAAAAAATAACATAGTATATTATTTATTTCAGAACTTTATCTTCCGTCCATGAATCATTTTCAATATGGATATATGTTTATAAATTTTAGTATTTAAACTTTCTCCAATTTAAATGGTTTGCATCAATGTAATACTTTCGATAATATTCAATTATCTACTCTCTGTATGAGAAAGACAAGTGAAATTGGTTATGCTGTTATGAAATTCGTTACTTTGGCATCATTTTAAATTCTACGTACATGTGTTTGGTATCATTCTTTTCAAAATTTATCCAAATTTAACACGATGTTCTGAGAATTTAAAAGTTATAAAAAGATTTCCATTTATGGATCTTATAATCTATCCATAGGATTTCCATATGGCAGCACAATGCATTTATGAATAGGACCAAAAAGTCATAATTAATGATTTAATTTCTGTCTCTTTGTTTAAAAGCTGTTGAGTGTAGCAGGTGTTTGGCAAAGCCACCGAGCTTGACTACTGCAATAGGAAAGTTTTTTGGCAGTGTTGGGACTTTATAGGGGTGGAAACAAAATTAACTGCACAGTCAGTTCTAAACATAGTAGAATTTTGACCAGCAACAACAGGGCCTCAGCGATGTCGGATAAGAAATTTTTTGGATAATGGAGTATATGTTTTTAGATTGTACCAGCTCATGTTTTGTGATGTCTTAGAGGTGCAATATAAGTATCAATTGGTTTTAAAGGGTTAAATAACAAAAAGAGTTTTAATTTTGTAAACAAATTTACGAAAATGTTTTAATTTTTAAAATGGAATTTTCAAAATTCATTTTTAAGCAAAAAAATGAGCATCAAATTCTGTTCATTATATTATTTCATACATTTAATTCACATTCTTTTTACCTCAATCTTAATTACTTTTTTTATTGACAGAATTACCTTTCATATTGAATAACATTAGAAATAAAAGTGACTTCGAGCAGAAGTATTTTATTTGAAGTTTTCCAAAAGTGTTTTTAAAAAGTTATATTTAAATTACATTTTAATCAACTATGTAAAGAATTGAATTGTCAGATATCACATTGGCGTTTCATCGTTACGGAGGGCATTTCTTCTAAAATTCCTGGGACGTATCTTCATTTCAGTGGTGTCCAGAGATTCATGGTAACCTTTCCAACTGTGCCAGTTGACTCCATCCGCAAAACTGTCATGGCGTCCTCTCAGGTAAAGGCCATTCAGGTTAGCAAGGTGGCATACATTATACCACCAACCACCTTTGTACAGTTGAGCACAGTGCTCATGCTTTTGATTGTCGTTTTTTTTATCTTTTGTTGAGAACTTTTGGTTGTCGTGTGTGTTCATCGAATCTCCTGAAAAGTAATGAATATTAATGACAAAGTCGAAATTCATTGGATTTCATTCAGTGAAGTCGCACTTGCATGATAAACATAACGGCCTATGACAACTAACATGCAACTCTTATGTTGCCTAACTTTGAGAAATATAAGAAATGAATACAAATTAAAGGTTTTTCAAAACACACTTTTATTAGTGTTCTAAGAAGTAGAATTTATTATATTTTAATTATTTTTTACTTTTTTCATCTTAAATTTATAATTCATTATTATTTATATTATCAAATCTTGAAATCAAATTTTTCTATTTCACTACCTGTTTTGGTATAAAGCTTTAATTAAATTAATGGATTAGTTGATAATTAGGTTCTGAAAATATTGAAATATTTTATTGTCATTGAGAATGCATTAGTGTACCAAATTTTGAAACATCGAGCTCATCAGGAAGTGATCGAAAAATTACTTGCAAAATTTGATCTTTATAAAAATGAAGCAAGTCAAACTAAATAAAAATGGTTAAAAACGTCCGAATCTCTTTTAACAAGCTTAATTCTGACTCTTGGATGTATGCTATGCTACGGAGCTTATGAGTCTCGTCGCTGCAAACTGATAAATGCAGATGGGTGGCTGTATGCCAACACACATCCAAAATAGTAGGAAGTCCTCTGCAGTAGGGTGTCTAAAAAAACCCTTTTTGTCTAAAAACATTGTTTCTGGGGATTTTCCCATTCCTTTTGATCCTAACAGAGAGTTTATGAAGTTTCAGCCCTTAAAGTTTATGGGAAAGTTTGCCTGTAAAGCCCTAACATTTTAAAAAGGCTACAAAAATGGAAATTTTTTATGCTTACCAGTGTGTTAAAAGTGGTTTATATATTTTCCTTGATTGATTGATTGAGATGGGATTTTTAGCAACAAAGGCCATTATCCTTAATGTCAAAAAGAATGCACTCAATAAATGTCCAATAGAATGCACACAATAAATGTCAAACGGATGCACTCAAAAAATGTCAAAAAAGATGCACTCAATAAATGTCAAAAGACTTCAGAGATTGAAGAAGAATCCCAAGATGCTGCTTATCAAGAAACAGCGTTTAGAAAAAAAGGCTTTTAAAGACGAACACAATTGAAGATCAAAATTAAGTTCTGCACAGAGGATTGACCTATGATTTGAGTATTTGGAACAGAACAAAATAATGTGTTCAGTGTTATTGTCACGATTGCAAATTTGACAACGAGGGTTATTGTGTAGACCAAATCTATGCAATAGCGCCGGAGTAATAATCATCCGGGTTAAAAGTCGTGCAATAATGATATCCTCTCTTCTGTTTTTGAGCCAAGGAGTAAGAGTTAACATGGTGGGAATATCGCCAATTGATTCTTGATATTTGCTGTTTTGAAAGGAATGGTTCGTATTTTGAAGAGAAATTGTCTGAAAACGAGAAATTATATCTTCGTAAGCAATCCACTCTAGTAATGGGTGCGACTCCGTGACCGCTTTTGCGAGGAAGTCCGCCTTTTCATTCCAATAGATTAGTGAATGCTCTGGAGTCCACACCAAACAAATTTTTTGATGAAAATTTTTCCTAACAAGAATTTTGCCAGCTAATCTGTGAAGAACCTTGGAGACTTGATTGATAGGCACTTTAAAGCTTGAAGAACGGAATAACTGTCTGTCAGCGAAAGTAAGTTTTTATCTGTGACTGAAAGTTCATCAAGGGCTTGACAAATTGCCAAGGCTTCCTCCGTAAAAAAGGAATTGATGGAGTGAATTCTATAAACAAAAGATTGCAGGTTCGAAATACCCGCGATAGAAGTGAAAGAATGTGATTTGGATGCATCCGTAGCAATGATATGATAGTCCTGAAATTCTTTGTATACGACTTCTTCAAAGAGGTCCTTGATCAGAAAAGCAGGATGAGCTTTATTTTGGAAACTAAAATCAGAAAGATAAATTTCGCAAAAGTTATTTCGCGAGATGGTATCAGGAAAAGCAATAATATGGTCTGTAGGAGTGTCCAGATCTGTAAACAAATTTGCAATCATTACTTCATCTCTTTTAATTAATTTATTGCTAGGATTGCAGTTTTGATCATAAATGGGAGAATGAACACCGTTGGCAAGTTGTCTGATAAAGACCTGCGCCGCTAATCTCTTGGAAGGATGCCATTCACAGAAGGAGGGATTTTTTTTTCTCGGTTAGTAAATGATGGGTAATACGCTGAATCAAAATTCTTTCGAAAACTTTTGAAAAAACAGATGTGAGGGCAGTTGGTCTATAAGAGTTAATTTTTGTTTTGTCCTTATTAGGTTTTGGAATTGGGACAATAATCGAATGTTTCCATTCCTCAGGGATTTAAGAAGTAGTAAAAACTTCCTGAAAAAAAGAAGTAATGCGTTTTAAATCTGTGTTACTGAGTTTTTTAAACCAATTCGCTGTAATGCTATCAGCACCTGGGGTTGAATTCCGCGTTTTTCGGATAGCTTTTCTGACTTCCTGAGGACGAGTAGGAATATTAAGATGAGAATTACAATCTTCACAATAATTCAAAGGAATCGGCTCGTGCTTCATGCCATTGTCGGAAAAAAAATCGGCAAAAAGTTTACTTTGTTGAACAGGATTTGAAATGTAATGATTATTGTGCAGAATAAGATTTACTGTGTTTATTTCTTGTTTGGTATGATTGTAAATCCTATTAGGCATGGAATAAAACATACGAGGATTTTTCGTTATATTACATATTTTATCCCAATAATTTCGACTGGCCTTTTTAATATGAAATCGAAGTTTTGCTGCATACTTTTTATCTTTCATCCAATCTGATTCCGAAATGAGGCGAAGGGCTCTTTTGCGAAAAAGTATTTTCAGTTTTTGAAAGTTGTGACAGGATAAGTTCCACCAGGGAGGATAATTTTTAGCCGGTAGTGTTACAATTTTTGTGTTTTCCCTGATCACTTCCGAGACTTTACTCGCCAAAGCATTAAGCCTAGTATTTGTAGTTAAAACTGTGGCAGATTTACTCACAATCCGATTCCAGTCAATTGATTTTATATTCTTTGGAGTGTGATCCAGAATCGACCATAACGATAACAGGGTAGTGATCGCTTTCAAAATTCGAATCCGAAACACAGCAATCAACAGCATGAGAAATAGATGCGGAGCAAATGGAGAGATAGAGAAGGGAAGCTGATCCAGTGTAGGCGGCATAAGTGGGATTCGAAGAGTTAAGGAGAATGAAACTGGAGTTTTGTAACCATTCAACGAAGTCATTACTTAGAGGAGAGGATCTGTCTGATCCCCAAAAAGGGTGATGGAGATTAAAGTCCCCGAAGATAAATACAGGAATTGAGAAAGAATCAAAAAGATATTTCACGCTTTCTATATTAAGTGCTTGAGGAGCGTACAGGTTGATAATGATAAAATGAAAGTCTTTAAAATAAACTTCGACTGCAAGAATCACCTTAACTCTCTGAACCCGGCTAGATTGAGAATTCCAGAACCTCAAAAATTGAAGTACATTTTCGTACACGAAAAAAAGAATGGAATCCTCCCTTTCTTTACAGAATTTCCAGAAGGACGGCACCCGAATTTGGGCGTTTAATTGTCAACAAAGAAAGGAACTACTTTTCTCCCATAAAATGCACTCAGGCACCCGAAACCGCCTGAGTTCAAGTCTGTGTCGAATGGGGCGGAATAGGGCTCATAGAGTTAAAGAGCGAATTTCTAAACCCATTCTAGTCGTCAGGGGCGAGCTTGATTCTTCAGCGGAAATACAGTCAAGCTATTTAGCCGACGTCTGTATTGATGATGAATACAAGGCAACCTACTCTGAGAAGAAATCTGAGAGTAGGTTAAGATGAGAATTAAGCTAAAAGTTACAGCATTAAATAGCGATCGTTGCGGAGTATATGACCGCGCAGCTGTTGCTGCAGCATGGAGTGTGCTTTTCAAGACTTTGGTTTAGTAACTAAAACAGATACAGTAAAGCACCATTTATATGTCGTTTCATCGAAGTCCTGATTCGTTCGTATTCATTGCAATGATAAAGTACTTCGTTTATACGATGCAAATCTTCGGTTATACGTCGTATTCCCCCGTTCTAAAATGTGAAAATTTCTTCCTTTCTAGTATGTGAACTATGATAAAGATATGACGAAATTATTCACAATTGACGAATTAATAGAAGACAACTTGGCTGGTGCAAATTTAAGCGATGATGAAGTTATTCCACCTTTCCTTAAAGTCGCAATGGACTCCATTGAAAAACTTCGAACTTATTTCTTTTGACAAAAGAAACTGAAAAAACATTCAATGAACTTAATTCGATTCATAATGATGTACTTAATACTCACACACAATCAGCATGTCAGACGACGTTTTAAAATTTTTTTAATTACACGCCTACCTGCATGCACATAAATCGTATAAGATACAGTCGGACCTCTATTTAACGAAGTCGCTAAATCCCGAAAAAAAGTTCGTTATATGGAAAATTCGCTAAATAGTGATTCACCTTTTAAAATACTTTCAACTACACAAAACAGATTTTAAATTCATAAACACTAAATATTATTAAAAAAGTAATTAATCACACCTATATTTTGTAAATTAATATCTATTTTATTTATCTTACCCTTCAAAAAGAAATCAGCAGGGAAAACAGGAATAAAACAAAACATTGTCCGGAAATATATTGTATTTTTAATTTAAAATAAAATTGAAAATTAAGAATGAATTTTATTTAATTAAATTTTAAAGAATTTTATTTAATTCATTTAAATAAAATTCATGAATTTAATGACAATATCGCATTTATTATAACAAGTAATTTTAAGCATGCATTACCACAGGCGTCCTTAAATTTAATTACTGATAAAATCTGTTAATTTTATCTGAGTTTTTTGTTTGAAAAAGTGTTTTCTCTCATAATACGTCTTACATCTTTGCAATGCACCAAAAACCCCTTCAGGCGTATTTTCTTCAAACTGTAATTCGCGTCGGATTGTTTCAAATGATTTTAGCATTTCATCATACGAAGGTTTGTTGATTTCTGCATCATGCTCATTTGCATCTTCATCATCTTCGTCTTCATCGCAATTCATTGCTGTATTGTTTTTATTTTTCACACTGTCCAAAATATCCAATCCGAGGTTTCAGCTTCAGAATCAAGTGAAAGAAAATCATCAATCAGCACATCATCGTTAATTTCTTCTTTTTCCCTTAGCTGTATCTACATTTTTTTAAAGTTCCTCTAAGGGAATATCGTCTTCGTCCTCCGTACTTGCCGAATTCCCATTACCGACAAAGAATCCAGCTTTGGCAAAATTGTTGCGAATAGTACGATCTGTGACATCATAGTTCCATGCTTTGGAAATTTCTGATATGCTTTCCCGTAAGTTGATCTTGGCATGGATTGATTGCTCTCAAGCGCAGTGATAACTTTTCGCACTATTCTCTTGCGATAGGGTGTTTTGAAATTTTTTATCACCCCTTGATCCATTGATTGCAGTTTTGATGTAATGTTTGGTGGCAAGTAAAAAACTGTAACATTTTTCAGTTTTGGGTTGATTCCTTCGGATGGACGGGGCAATTGTCACGAATTTCTGACGTCATCAAAGATTTTTTGTTAATGTCATATTCAATCTCCAAAGATTTTGCGCCTTTGAAACATCTTGGATTTTTGCTCCTTCCGATAACTAATGCTTTCAATTTCTGATGTCCAGTCATATTTGCACCTAAAATGACAGTTAATATTGCTTTGTTTTCTTCCAAAGTATTTTTCCTTTTTAAATTTTAATGTCTTTTGAGACAAACATTAAAAAAATAAGCAGTCTTATCCGCATTAAAGATGTTTTCTGGCTTATAGTCTTTTAAAATTTACTCAGTGTCTCCGTTATCCAATTTTCACTATCATTATCGTCAACGTCTTTACTTTCACCATAATTCCGTGTGTCTTCTCTTAAATTTTTCAAGCCATCCATTGCTTCCTCGAAATCCGTCGTATCCCAATGCATTCGCAAATTTAAGAGCTTTCTCAATTATGAAAGGTCCAGAGATCAGAACATTTTTATCTCGCACTGTGTGTATCCACTTCAAAACTGCCTCATCCACATATTCATAGACACATGTTTTTAAACGTTTTGAACAAGAATTCGATGAATCATAATTTTGTATCTTATCACGATTGATAAGCTGTTTGGAAGAATATCAAATTTTAAAGCAATATCCTTTTTCTTCACGCCTTTATCCACCTCATGAAGAATTCAATTTTTTTCTTTGATGCTCAAGCACTTTAGCTTTGACATTTTCCAGCTACAAGAACCGAAATTACTATAATCAAGAACCGAAATTACCAGCACGACTCTGATCAACAATCTAGAAAACAGGAGACTAGTTCAAGGAGATGGGACGGCTCCATTTAGGGTGAAAGAGGGATATTGAAAGTTTTTCTAGTGAAGTGGACGGTGGGTGGGTGGATAAAGGTTGCACTTCCTGGATGAAATGCAAAGTATTACAGCGATTTTACTGCTCTCGGTGAGTTAGGAGTCTGGTAAAACCAGTTCATGGTCATTGACCATTGCAAAATGTGTTAAAAGAAAGAATAAGTTTGAAATGTTCAGAAATATTTTAAGAAATAGGGAGAAAAAAAAGATGGGATCACAAGAAAAAGTTCGTTAAATAGAAAATGCACTTCGCTATTTCGAGGTTATTTTACGAAGAAATTCGCAAAATGTTCTTGGTTCCAAGGAAAAGTTCGCAGAATAGAGAAATTGGCAAATAGGGTATGTATAATGTATGTATAATTATTGCCCAAGATATGCAATAAATGTATGATTTTTCTCACTTTTATGAAAAATGTGTAATTTTAAAATTTAATTTTTGATTTCCATACTATGTAGTATCATACTAATACTATCTTAAAAACTTTAAAAATAATACTCTTAAATGGATTTGCATTAGTAGCATCAAATTTGTAATAATCAAAGTTGTTTAGTAAAATTTCGATTATGCCTCCATTTATACGTCGTTTTACGTCAGTCCCTTGAAAGACGTATAAACGGTGGTTTATTGTACTTCCAAAGTAGTTGATAGATATAAAATTAGTTGTGAAAAGGGCCATAATAGAGGTGATTTACAAAACAACGCTCAACAGCATTCCAAGCATCTACGTGGTATTTTTTTTTTGACGGAAGAAAAGATCACACCTTAGTTTCAGAAAGGAGTGAATCTATTGTTTAGCAACGGATTCCGAAACTGGCACTTTTGGTCGATTTTACACCGGAAAGGGGTGTCTGGCAATGAGTCGTATGAGCGCATTTCCGTAATTCTTTGTTAGATCTCGCTAAGTAAAATGTGAACATCTCCCCTTCCATTCTTCACCTTTCCCCTCTTTTGATGAAAATAACTCCGCCGGCGCATGCGCAAAAGCGCGGAGAGTTTTGAAATCCGTTGCTAGACAATAAATAATTTCGTCGAACTATGAATGAGGATAATTATTCTATCATCAAAGAACCTGTGGTTTCGTTTATGTTAGCTGTGTTTCCTCGAACTCCGGATCTGTCAAAGACATTGTATCTAGTATTCCATATAACCTAAATGAATTAGGAATTTCACTAGAAGATAGACGTCGTTGGGTGTGATAGTACTAATATTAATATTGGGTTGAAAAGTGTTGCTATTCGTCAACTCAAAACCTGTGTTGGACGACCACTGCGATGGCCTGTCTGTTTACTTCATTTCATTAAATTATCTTTCCGCCACCGTCTTCGCCACTTCGATGGGGAAACAACTGCCCAAGATTTTTGTGGATTTATTTGAGAGAATCTCAGGATGTGTGAATAACTGTCAGTGATAGATTTTGAACCAACAAATTGTGCATCCTAAGAAGTGGACAGAAAGTAGTTGAGCAAAGATCAGAGATATATTTTAGACATATGTCAAGCAATCAAAAGTGGCAACTATCCAAATGATATGACAAATCGTGAACCGGCCCAATCTCACATTCCTCATAGTCATAAAAAATGTGGGGCATTGAAATGAATCGTAGTTGTTATTTTTAAAAAATTACGAAAATTGCCAAAATATTGCATCTTTTCGTAAATTTTAAGGGATTTACGCGATCGGAAGATATTTTCTAAATAGAGAAATCTATATATTTTCTTATGTAGGAGTAACAGTTGAAACTTTTTCGCACTATTGCATTAAAAAAATAAGGGGACAAAACTTTTTAAAAAATTACTAAGAAACAGTGAAATTCTACATTTTTCGAATATTTCGATGCTTGGCGCTTAGATTTGAATAATTCTTTTTTAGTTATTTAAATATGCACCAATCGCAACTTTTCCGCGCCATAGCGACTCGAAAATATAAATTTGATTTTTTTTTCATTACACCCTAGTATACATCTACCTGGCTTTGTGAAATGCTCCAGGCTTTAGCTAATAAACTCCCCGGGGGAGTTTCTCCCAACACTAAGGACAATCCGCGCACATTCCCTGTAGTCATTGACCGCATGGAATGTGCTGTAGTCAGTGACTATAGGGACGAAAGTCATGGTTGATTTTTCACTTATTAAACTAAGATGGAGCTTGATCGTAAAATAATCCTCAGGCCTGGTAAGACTTCGAATTCAAAGAAATGAAAACTTTTGAAGAACTTAAAAGTAGCAAATGAAAAAAGTCGAACAACGGGTAAAACTAATGGAAGATTTCAGTTAATCGATAACCAAAAATGAAGAAAAAACTCAAAATCTACTTCAGTCTATTGAAGAAAGTAGGGGACAAAAGAAAAAAATACCCCTCCTTGCTTTAAGAAGTCAATTTTGAATAAAAGTTAAAGGGACGACATGAGGATATTTGACAGTTACTGGAATTTTTAAAAGTTATTCGGGCAATTAATTACTGTGAGTATTTAATCTTTTTATTTTAATGTTACGTGTTAGACTGTCAGATAAAATTGCAGATTTTAATTTATCACTGCATTCATTTTTATATCTTTCTTTAACATTTATCAAATTTTTTAAGCTGTTATTGTGAAGATACAGTAACTGTCGCATGCTGTTTCCATAAAGCAGAATTGGTGTAAATATTCACCATTTTAAGCCTTTACCCGCCTCAAATCATAAGTGGCTAAGGGTACAGTTAATGCTTTGTGTTTATATTGAAAGTAAACTTGTTCATAAGAACATACATAAACCAAATTTAACACTGGTAACCATATAAAATTCCTGAAAATAATTCTAAAAAATTTCCATTTTTGTAGCTTTTTCAAATTTTAGGGCTTTGCAGGCAAACTTTCGGGTAAACTTAGAAGGATTAAACTTCATACTCTCTGTTAGGACCAAAAGTAATTGGAAAATCTCCACAGGGAACGATTTATTTTTTATTTTTTAACAAAAAGGTTTTTTTTGAGACACCTTACTCTGTAGTTATTTGATGACACCTGTCCATAAAGGAATAACTAACAAAAAGTTATTTAAGCAAAAATCAATAAGATAAACCTTAAATTGTTACTGTACCTGCATCGCCACTGTAGTCTTTGATGTGCAAAGTATACTTATGATCTTCGCCGTCAATCCAAAATGAATCGTACAGGGCGTATCTTTTTTCGCCGTCAACAGCTTTCAGGTCAAATCGGATGGAATAAGACCGCTGATTAGTCAAGGCAAATATATAGTCATTTCCTGCAAAACATTTTTTTTTCAACAGAACATTCATTAACATAGTGTTTTCCAACCTTTTTTGTGGCATGCTCCACCTAAGCCTTTTTAAAATTCTTATGTCCCTTATGGTAAGATATACATAATTTTTTGTTCAAAAATTGAATTGTTCATTGAAGAAACTTAAATGATAGGTTTTAGGAAATCTCTAGGAAATATTTGAGAAAAACAGTAAGTAAATTTTCAAAGCATATAAATGAACTAAAGTTCAAGTAAGAAATAAATTTAGTGAAACATTTTTCTATATTATCTTAATTATTAGTTATTATTTAAATTTACTAAGATACGTGTTGCAAAGAGATTTTATGTTAGGTTCCAATTTATGTACCTTCACTCTCAAGTCCCCCTGTTCTGCTATATCCAGGCGATTTCTTTCTTTTTTTTTCCATTTTCGAATTGCCCCACTTAACAGTCAAACTGCCCCCTTGTGGGGTGTGGGCTCCATGTTGGGAAACACTGCATTAACAGAACAGATCAACATGGACATTATTTTTCTGTATTGACTGTTACAATTATTGTTCTTTATAATAAGTGAATTGAAATTACTCACTAATGAACTCGCTGTACGAACAAACAGTACAATAGCCGTTTTGATGACGGTGGCCATAATACAAACTTCGTAATTGGGCTTTTTCTCATGATAGGCACAGCGGCGGTTTTTCGCACAGGTACGAGAGGCGCTCGCCTCGTGTCTGGAGACTCTGAGGGCCTCAGAATCTATTCGACGTACTTCGCAGTGTTAAACCGACTGCGAATTTACGATTTTGGGAAGGGAAAGGGCCTCGAAACAATTTTGTGGCTGTGGTCTCATAGTGTCAAAATCCTTCACTGGATAGGGAGAGACTGTGTTTACTTTTTCTTATATTAAAGATAGCAGGAGAAACTACTGTAATCGATAAAAAATTGGACCTCGGGATTTTAATAAATCCTCACATTTTAGACCTTCTGTGAACCCAAAACGCAGGTTTCCGGAATTATGTCTGTCTGTGAAAACGACGACGTAAAAACGCAATAAGCAAGATAGGTGAAATTTGCCATGCATTCTCAACACTCAAATTGCAGATTTCTACTAAATTTTCTGCTAAATCCATCCGTCAATGGCAAGCCTGTCTGTCTGTCCATCGGAGCTGCGTGTGAACAGAATAACTCAAAAATGCAACGGATTCGATGGATGATTGGCATATGATTTTTTCGTCAGAATTGTAGATCTGAAATTTTGAACCTAATAAGTCAACTGAAAAATGCCTAAATGTATACTGGCTTTTCAATATACGAAGAAGCTAAACACAAAACATACCATAATGTGTAAGCATACGAGAAAAATGAGGGAACAATCGCGCCACTAGTTTTAATTGGATATATACATATATCTTCCTGGATGTCCCTACTTTTGAAGGAGTATTTTTTATTTCACTGACAATTTTAAACAAAACCAGTCGTTAGTGAATCCCGTGACATATTTTTATCTTGCGAGATTTTGTGATCTTTTTGACATTTTAATTTTCTCGCAAGAACCGTTTGTATTAAGATAGCAATGAACTGGTGCGAAAATTCGTTCGCAGGGTTTTGATAAATCTTCACGTTTTACACCTCCCTGGGTCTGAAAAAAAACCTTTTTGAAATTATATCTGTCTGCTGGTTTGTCTGCGAATGCGATAATTAACCCTTTAATGGACCATTTTTCGATAGTAGTGTTATAATAAAATAGCTTTGGGATTGAAATTCATTTAGCGCATTCGATGACATTAATTTTTTGTTAATTAATTTTGCTAATTAAAATTAATTATCAAGTCCAGACACTTCGTTATGGTTTGAGAAAAGAAATTGGAACATCTAAGTTTTTCTTTCATCGAAAACTTTGGCGAGAACTTAGACCAACCTTAAAAAATACATTTAAAAATTGATGAGGTTGGTGGTAAGTACACGTACCACGGCCTTATAAAGGGTTAAACAAAAAATAAAGTCGCAGCGAGCTAGATAGATGTAATTCGGTATGCTGTATTTCCATAAAAATTGTAAATCTACATCAAGTTTTAAACCAAATCCGTCAACTAGTTGACTCTCTATCTGTCCGTGTGTATGAGAACGCGATAACTCAAAAACGCAACAAATAGCAGAAATAAAATTTGGTGTGACAGCCTAAGTCTTGACAGCAAAATTGTAGAACTGTGTCACATTTTAAATCAAATCACAATCGACTCGAATGCATACTCGATTCAGTGGCGTAGCGACAGGGGGAGGGGGGTATTGATGCCCCGGGCGCCTTGGAGACAAAATATTAGTGTGTTTATGTCAATTTTTAAAACTATATGAATCAAATATGAAGGGGGGGGTACTGAATAATATCACCATGCTCAGGGCCCAAATCAGCCTTGCTACGCCACTGATGACGAGTGAGGGGTGGAAAAATCGCATTGTGCCCGGGTTCCACTCACCCTCGCCACACCACTTGATGCTAACCAGCCTACGGGGAGAGGGGGTTACCTACTTTATTTAACCTCTAATGCAAGCATTTTCTGAGTGCAGTGGCGTAGTAACTGAGAGGTAAGGGGGTATAGACAGATCGAGTGCCAGTCTTAGAGGACAATGGAGACAAAATATAGGTGCGTATTTGTCCCTTTTTAAAGCTAAATAGACTAAAACTTACATCGCTTCCCAGCAACGTAACTCTTATGGTTGGGAAGAGAGTTTTACAGGGGTAAATATGGAATGACCAGAACTGATTTCGAAGCATAGTTTTGTTGGAATTCAAATGAAATTGTTCAGTCACTGAATGAAACGCATCTCATTGGTTAATTTTCATGACGTAGCCAAAGCTACGGCACTAGTCGAAGTTGATTGGTTGTTACAATCTATATATCTTGTGCATTTGTGTTTTTAAAACTAGCAGTCGAATGGATGGCTGTCAGTGAGTGTGTAAGATGCAAGACAGCACCATGTTTCTTTTTTTAAGTAAACTGGATTAAAGCTATTTTGTATTTTAAACTGCTTGGTATCTATGTTACTCTGCAATTTACACTCACGACATGCCAACAGTTTTCGTATTAATTGCAAATTCCTCGCATTTTACGAAATGTTCCTTAACTTTTGTATGGCAGTGTATCACATAATTCTTGCAGAATAAACGCCTTGATTTTCTTTATAATTATCTTTTTTTTGAATATTTTATTGTTAAATAAAACTGATCTCTCTTCATTTTACCTAACCAAAAGTCCTTTTCTATATCGCCAAAGCCCTTCTTATAACTTGCCCAGTCTTTGAAGAAGTAATCATTTGGTCTGTTGAAATTTCCCCTTCGCTGTATAACCTGTAAGAGAGGATAAAAGATACGCATGTTACATACGGTGATTAAAATCCCAGAAATAAATTAGAGAATTATTATTACTCATTAATATTTTACCAGAAATTTTTCCTCCATGCAAATAAATTATTTCAGCGAAAGTCGCATAAATTTAATATACTTATGATAATAATTATATTTCAATCAGTATTTTTTTATCATAAACTAGATAAAATTTTATCGCTTTATGTACTGCAGCAATTTTTTCACAATAATTCAAAATTTAAGTAAGTCTGTTGTCAGAACAAGAATCGTAGTAAAAATATTAGTCCCTTTTGAGAATAAAGAAGAGAAAACAAAATAAAGTGATTAAAATGAAATGCATCTGAATCAGTCCATACCAACCACATGAATGTCTGATACATAAGCATTCAAATATCCTTCCTTACTTTCTCGTATACGAAGTATACATAAAGAAAGTTTTGTGATTCCCCAAAAATTCCTCGTCGAGATTTTGATGAATCTCCAAGTTTTAGACCTCCCTGAGTCCGAAAAACACAATTTTGGAATTATGTCTATCTGTGTGTCTGTCTGTGAACACGATAACTCGAAAACTAATAGAGCTATGGGGATGAAATTTGGTATGTGATATTCACACATAATTTGTAGGTTTCTGTCAAATTTTGAACAAAATCCGTCCACGGAAAGTCTGTCTGTCTGTCCGCGGTCATGTGAACACTATAACTCAAAAACTTGAATAGCTAGATGGATAAAATTAGGTACACAGTTTTAACATCATGAATGTAGGTCCGAATCAAATTTTGGACCAAATCCGTCGAAGCGTTGATGGTCTTTCGGACTGTATAATAACGTACTTGTAAAAATTATATCTCCTAAACCCTTTGGCTTAGGTAATAAAAATTGGTATGACGGTGGCTAACATTAATTATAGATCGGTGCCCAAATTTCGTTTCAATAGGTTAAATCTCCGGAAAAACCTTCTGATAGTCTTTGGATTCTGTGTTACGGTAGGTTCGAATTTTTTTATAAACGGGGGGGGGGGCGCGGAAACAGCACCTTTTTGGGGAAGTATACGAGAAAGTTTAGGGGAGAACACTCCTGCTGGTTTCACTACTTCTCTGTCACAGCGACCGCTATGGCTGTCACAAGTTGCGTTTGCGACCACTTTACCTATGTAAAAATGATTTGAGTGTAATCCTATTTTCCCTGCAAATTATTGAGCAGTTATTCCGAATCATTTCGTATTTTCCTGTTAAAATTCCAAATTTTAAATTTACTTTAAAAAATAAATCGAAGCTTTAGTCTAAAACATCGTAGCATGACAATGTGTTTTAGGCGTAATATATCTTTCTTGTCTTCATCAACCGTTGCATTCTGTAATGTGTGTAATGGTTTTTATATCTCGCAATTTTCAGAGTGCATACCAACCTAAAAGCGTTATCATGTTAATAAACATTGTATGCTTTGAAAGATGTTAAGGCATTAATAATGAGCTGAAATATCTAATATTTATTTTTGCTTAGCCGTAAGAGAACTATTAAAATGTTCGCAATTTTTCCGATTTGTTTTACGTGATTATATAAACAAAAAGCATTACCAGAAAATTGAGTTTAAAATTAATTTTGAAAAAATTATTCAAATGAAAAAAATCTTTCGCAAAAATAAAATTGGTATTACTAAAAACTAATTTTTTGGATTATGAAGTGACGTAAAAATGGTTTTTGTGAGACGATATGCTCCGAAGTTACTGAAGAAAAACATTGAAATTCCAATTAATTTTTGACTAAATAAAAATTTAATTAAAATTTTGAAATAAAAACATTCTTAGCATCTTTTACCCAAGAGGTAACTACGTGCAAAATTTGGTAGCTCTAAGTACAACAGTCTGCGCTGCAGAGCGTTTTGAACGATTTTCGCATCACGCAATTTACAGATAGATCCAGCCTAAAAACATTATCATGTTGGAAAAGACTAAAGTTATGACGTACAGTCCATCCCCCTCCATCCGTTTCCATGTCGCAGTACACCTCCAGCGATCTGTCTTCTGTCACCCTGTTTCTCGGCCAGATGGTGTAGACTCCACTTTTGCCAGGTCCGTTGCGTAATGCTTCTTCACAGTCCACCGCTTTGGATGTTGAATTCTGAGTTACTGCTGGACCTTCAAGAATTAAACCATTTTAGTTCATTTAACAGTTACAATTAATAAAATTTAACAAAAGATATTAAAATTAAGAATTAATTAAATTTAATAAAAAACTCTTTGTATTATACAGAATGGCGCATATGCAGCAAATTCTAATAAAATACAAATACAAACGATAGAAAAATAAAAAACATTAAAAAAGAAAACAAGAAAAAATTATATATAAGAAAACAGAAGAAGTAAACAAGTTCTGTGTGTGTGTGTGTGTTTACTTCTTCTGTTTCTTATATATATATTTTTTCTTGTTTTCTTTTTTAATGTTTTTTATTTTTCTATCGTTAGTTCAATTAAACCATTTTGCTTGAACAATTTCAACTTATAAATGGGGGGGGGGAGTTTAATAATGGCAACCATATAATTACATCTTCTAATGACCATAAAGGTTTCAAGTTTTAGTTTAGTTATGTTAAAATCTCGGTTTGAAGCAACAGAGGCTTATTTTGGGACGGGCCTCGTAATTTTGAACCGCGGTCAGATGACGAGGAGGACACCTGAGCTGCTACAGACCCCCCCTACAAACTTCCGCACAACACCAGGGCGAGGACCTTTGGCCCCTTACATTTGATTTTCGCGCAACAGATCCGCACACACGGCGGATCCTCAGAAGACTCTGGTTTAGAAACTGGAATACTCCGAAGCCGAGATCTTACCACTAGGCTATCGAGGAGCTATAAACTTTTATAGCTAGTACCCATGTTGTATCGGCTGTAATTGTTTGGTTGCAAGTATTAAATTTCCAACTTTTGTAAATATCATTTAAAAGTATCATATTGAGGATAAAAACACATTTACATATTGAGGATAAAAACACAC
>BGPR01001050.1:286291-323135 GCA_013235015.1 Araneus ventricosus | reverse complement strand
TTTTCCTCAGATACTTTCTTCCTGAGGATGGAACTCGGACGTCTTTCGGTATCCGATTCAGGATAATCACAGTTGTCATCTGCAGATATGTATATTTCATTATCAAAACTCACTTCACTGGAGATATCGAGATTTTTCATAGAAACTGTAGATTCAATTACCTCTGCATCATCTTCACTTCTGCTATCTATATGTTTCAAATTCAAGGTTCCATTTAATTCTAAACTACTCAAAACAGGTCTATCCTCACTTACAAGTCCATTTTTACATGCCTGCTCAATGGTGGAACCTTCTTTATCATAATTATTTTTTGCAGTCAGTGATGTAGCTTTTGAGCTGATTTCTATCAAGTTGCTATTATTCTCTGGAGCATCTGATAGCACACTGCAATGACTAGTATTTCCATTGCCATTTTTTGAGACTTCAACACTAGATAAAGCAGATTTTGCTAGAAGACCAAGAGGATATTTTTTAACTGAAGATGTTTTCTTTGAGTACTTCCCTGAGCAATCAGATGGATCCAGTTCTTGAGCTGAAAGACAAATTTTATTGGATGGTGCAGCTGCTTCAGACAGATCTGTCAGTGATTCAAGTTCACCAGCAGAATGTGAAAATTTCTGTAAATGTGTGGCAGCAGACTGGACTCTCCTATGATGTCGTGACTTTACATGATTATTTTGAAGTGCTCTTGGCAGTAGATGAGCTCCACTTTTAAATCCCCTTGAACTAGACTGAAGAGGAACCTAAAAGACATAAACTGATTTTACAGAGATGTTTCTACAATTAATTTTATGCATTGGAACATTTCAATTAGGGTACTTCTCAAACATTTCTACATTTAAGATCAGGGCTTCATAACATGTTTTCACACATGGGTTCCTTTGGGATAAAAAAATTCAAAATTCCAAAAATGGAAAATTTATTAATTATATATAAAATGAAATTAAATTTAAACATTTCATTATGTTATATGTATGCTGCCTTAAATCATGATACTTCTCATAAGTATTCTGGCTAATAAATACTGAGGAATCTGAAAGAAGCAGTATATATGGAGGGTTCAGGATTAAAATTGACCAAGTCCATGTTTTGTCCATTTTGCACTAACACTTCTAGGGTAGAAATGTTATACTTTCTGTCTAATAATGATACAAGTCCATAGTTTAGTTTGTATCCAACAGGGAGAAAGAACAATTAGAAAGTTATTGTTATTTTAAATGCAGCTAATCAACTTAGAGGTGTTTTTTAGAGAATGAATCTCATGAACTTGGTCCACTTTATCTCTGAACCCTCTATAAACAAGTTGCAAACAATAATTACAGAAGTTGGATTATTTACTAAGTATTAAAACTTCTATATAGAACTTTGTCAAAATAATCCAATTATGCACAAAAATAGTGACAAAACAGCAATACACACAAAAGTATTTATTTGTATTATATGTCTAATAAGAATGAAAAACAGATCATTGAAAAACTTCCCATTAAAAAATTTGTAATACATAATATAAAAATCACAAGTATATTTAAGCTACGAATAATTACTTTAGCAATATGTTAAGAAAAATATTTAAAAAAAAACTTATGTAATAAAAGGATGCCACTATAAATGACAAAACTTATAATTTGATGTTTAATTAAAAACTTGAATGAGTGAGATTGTGGATAATATAAGATTGTTGAAACAATTTACATACAATCCTAAAGATTATTATCTGCAAATAAGAACACAGGTAATCTTCTAAAGAAGTAATGTATTTCTTTTTTTTTTTATGTTAGGAGACTGGAGTTTATTTTTTATCAAATTTTCATCGAATATTAGGAGAAATCTTACTATACACTTGGTCACTAAGTTGAAAAACTCTTAAAATAAACCAGTTAGATATTTAGTTATTGAGCAAGTAAAAAGTATATTTCTGCTGAAAATAATTTTTTTAAGATACACCATCGCAAAAACAATGTCAAATTACTTACTTCCATTTGATGTTGTAAGAAATATTTCTTGCAATAATTTTGAAACTGATAAGACATTACTGCAACACAACCTACAGCTTAAATTTACGAGAGGAAAAAATAAACCAATAATCTGAAAGAAAAGAATAATACCAGTGCTATCTAATGAACCTGCTTTGCCAGAAAATGAGAACTGACCCCAAGAAGCAAAATTTAGCCTTACAGGATATTCACAATTGATTAAGTTTAATTCTTATTTGAGTTTTTATACTTTCTATGCTTCAAGATTATTAAAATGCAAAACTCCATTCCGATTTTTTTAAAATCAGGCATGAAAGTGCAAGCTGTTCAAAAAAGCTGAACTCTACGCAAATACAAAATTCACCACAAGATCGATATATATACAAACGAAAAGGCACAAAATGTTACTACTTAAAATACATATAGAAAAAGCAATTAAAATTAGTATATATAAAATTTCACTTGCTATTTTTTCTCTATTTGAACAGAATTTTGATTTTTAAATACCATACAAGAGGTTCAAAGTTCCTTCTATTTTCTCAAAGTTGAACAACAACAGATAGTATCATAACAAAATTGCATACTTTTTAAAAATGAAGCAGCTTATTTAAGGGAGGAAAAAAAATGACAAAAGTGCCTAAGAATATATATTATCATATGCAGTAGAAGATCTTTGTAACACATAACTTGAAACCAGAGGTTGTGTGGTTTATGGATTTTTGTATAATACAGATCATTTTGCATATCTCTAAAATTACCTTAGTAAACATGGCCAATTATGCTTGTAACAAGTCATTAGATTACAATTTAAAATACGAACGATTTTGCCTCACAAAGATATACAATTTAATTATATTTAATTTTCACAGAAATTAATATTTCAATAAATTAGCAACAAGTACATTAACACTACAGTTAAAATTATTCTCTATTTGTTGAACTCTGAAAATAATCAAAAGAACTTGACATATTATACAATTTTATGTTTTGAGAATTTTGAAATATTGTGCATTGAATAAATTCCTTTAGATACTGAAATTTTTTTGGTGCTGCTTCAACATCTATTCTAGAACAGCTGTTGTATTCTGTATTTAAAATATAGGAAATGATTTCTTCATCTCATGTATGTTAATAATTTTAGGTTTATGATCTGTTGTTAAAAATTCCAACATACAATCTTCATGCATGTATACTAACTTATTTTGAATAATGTTTGAGTTCAGCAACTTAAAGATTGTTTAATAATTGCAATACTTTCTTTAAAAAGCATTAAATTAAGGACATAAATATGAAATAATCTCTCAAGCTTAGAATGCTTGGTTATAAATGGTATCAGAGCAAAGCTAGCAATTTACAGTTCCACTTATTTCGATCTTCTACTTTTACTGCTATCTCTTCCACGTTCGTATCGTTACCTTTCGCCGGCAGTTTAATTTGCATAAATTTATTCAACCACTCGAATTTAAATATATTTTTTTCGTTCGCATCTAGGGAACGAACTTTATGTTCATCGTTTAAGTTAATCTCCATTTTGGTTCTCGGTCACACTCACAAATGCTGATCTTTACAATTGACGAACGTAACACTAAACATACAGCATCACACGTGCGATCCGCCAAACACAAGACAAATGATAGTAGTAGTAGAAGTTCTTTGCATAACAACCGTTTGCATTCAACCCATGATTCAACATCGGCGATAGCAGCTCACTGACGTACGATTTCAACAACAAGGCGTGGCCTATTCGTAGAGCGTCGTCATTTGGCTATACGGGAGAAGTTCCGCCTTCCTTCATTACGCTGTGTGCCAATCACTTGAGGTGATAGATACGGCGCGTAAACCCCAGAGAATGCATCTCTGTTTACTTTGTGACGGAGAAAAAATGGCGTTCGTTTCGGATTCAGACATAGCTTCCACCCCACCCCCCACATTTTTCGGTCACGATTTCTCGACGGTTTTGCATCGATCTCAGAAACAGCCCGAAAAACATTAAAAAAAGCGGAAGTCTTTCATGCCTGTAAATAATACATCCATTTATCAATTGGCACATTTTATAGTTATATTCTGAAAGTAATAGAAAAGAGGAAAAAAAGCCTTATGCAACAGTGATTTAAAAAAAATCACAGTATTGCCTCTAGTAGATCAATATTACAACTTCTGAATATCGAACATAACTCACTAAATATAAGATTGTTGTACAATCTCTTTTTGAACCATTTTCCTGCGATTTTTTTCCACCCAAAATTGAAAAGAAAAAAAAAATGCTGCATAAGTATAAACAAATATCATCCTCTGAAACCATTAATTGATTCTCTTGAAAGTCAAATTCGTAAATAAATGTTACTTTATTCCTTTTTAAGCAAATTTCTCTTTCCCACTGTTCACATGACATTTAATTACAAATCTATGGAGGGTTGCTATTATTGAATTTAAAAGAGTAAAAAGTACAGGAATGTCATTCTTGTTTTTAAAAAGAGGGGGGGGGGGATGCCTCTTGTTATAGATACAGAAGCAATTAAGTCTTCATCTACATAAATAAAAGTGGAATGCATAAATAATTTGTAAACTAGCAAAATCCAGGTTACTGAATAGTTTTTCTCCGAATTTTGCTAACAAATACTATGAAACAAACGAAGCTATGTATAAAATCAATATTCTATATTTCTTCAAATTTTGCTCAAGAATAATATGCTAAGAAGCTGAAGGAAGGTTTTAATTAAAATTGTGTGACAATCAATTAAATACTTTGATTTTTATTAATTAAAAACTGTAATGGATATAATTATCTGCCATGCAAACAAGCAGTGTTGCCTTCCCTCTCTTCAGAAAGATAAGTGAATTCCAATAGTACAACAGACTGAAGGGAAAGTTGCAGATGATAAAAAGCTTTTGTGTATAATGTGAGGAATAATTAATAAAAAGAAGGATGTAAGGAATATTTAATAAAAACATATTTTTTACATTAAAAATATTATAATTTTTATTTAAGTCTGCATTGGCATTCTGACAAATGACAATATCAAATACATTTTTACTTTCTCGTATATGATGTTTACACCATGTAAGCCATCAGCAGATGAATTGATATATGATAATTGTAGCCTTTGTTTTAAGTACTTCAAATTTTAGTCATAAACATTGAAGCATAAGGAAGATTTTAGTATGGGTTTCATGACATTTCACAAATAGTTAATTTTTTTATTAAAAAGACATGAAAATATTTTCATCCCAAGCAATACTAGGTATATCATAATAATTCTCATCTCGTAAAAACTAAAGTACAGTGGAACCTTGGCAATCCGAACATCTTTTTCTCATTTTCTGAAAAAATGTTATTAAAAAATGAAGGAAAAATAACAGTTACAAATTAGAAACAAAGCTAATATTTATTCCTAACTTAAAAGAAACCTTTGAATTGGTATTTAAGAATGATTACAGCACCTTTACTAGTGGAAACAAAATCAGATATCTTCTTTTGACATAAGGAACTAAACCTGCTTGACAATTCAATGTTGCACCAAGGCTGCATAAACATCAAGTCGGTCGGTGTAGTGGCAGCATGCTGTTCTATGCAGTGTAGCGACAATTCAAGTGCACTAGCAGCATCTGTGTGCGATACAAGATCTGTCGAGACCTCTTATTCTTAACTTTCTTCGGAATTATCTTGATCGTGACCATGGAAATAGTGATACTGTACTTCAACAAGGAATAATTCATTCACACAGCACACATTTCAATGAACACTGGCAATTCGACTTAGGCAGACTAGACAACAGGTAAAACCAACCCCGCCACTTTTAATCTAGTAGGCTATTTTTAACACATATTGCGATTAGTTTGGATTCCCAAGTTTCCATTGTATTAAATAAAATTATGAAATACAGCAACATGAAGAAACCTTAAATATCATTTCATACGAAACAAAGGCAAAAAAAAAAAAATTACTTCGTTGGTTTGTTTGCTAGAATCCTTTGAAGGAGATTGACTCAAAGATGTATGTTTTCTTTTGCTTGATAGGAACTCGGATTTAGGTAGATCACTTCCTTCATCAGAGGAACTATTATTTTTCTGTTGATGTGATCCTTTCTGCTGCCCAGCAATACCTGAAATGATCAACTCAGTTGCTCATTATTTATTGCTAACCCAAAGCAAAAAAAAAAAAAAGCTTTGCTAATTTTATACTGCTCTTCAATTTTGGGATGCCTTCATTTAACATGTTAATGTCCAGCGTCCTATTTGTAGCACAATTACATTTTACTTCTGTGGCAGAACCGAATGCATTTCATTGTTTCTTTTTTGCTTTGTCTATGCAGTTAATAGGTATTACCAAACTCCTAAACACTTTTCAGCATATATATACCACCAGTTATCCAGATTTTGAAGTCAAAGTGTGGTAGTTTTGAATTTTTTATTTTATTTTTCTTTTGAGTTATTTTTTAGGTAATGCAAGGAATTAAAAAGTTAATTTTATTTTTTGATATTTTACAGTATTTCAAAAATATTTAATAATTACACAAAAAAGTTTTTAAAAATGATTTTTTGCCAAATTTTGAAAATTTTTTTTCTGAAAAAATTATAAAAACCAAAAGAATAAAGAAAAGAAGAAAAAAATAAAACCAAAAAGAAATTTTTTTTTCCGATTTTAATTTTACTTTGCAGTTAATTTAATGTTGGTGTTTTAAACATAATTTAATAAAAATTTATTAAAATCTATGTTTTAAATTAATTTTGAGATTTAATGGGTTAAGAGCCTCAAGGAAATAGAGTCAAGAAACTTCACAAGAGAGAAAAAAAAAACAAGTATAGTTATTCAAACCCTGCACAACACATTTCTATATTGTTTTAAATGAATGTCTTTCAATGATGCAGCAAGGTACAGTCCATCAAAAAAGTATCCAAACACTTCTTATTTCTCATAATCTATACAAGTTGATTTTTTTAAAAATTACATCAATGAATTTGGGAGAATGTCCTCTTTAAAGATATGTGAACTACATTTGCATAAAAAGGTCATCTAAACATTTATATTCGACTCATCTTCAAATTTTCCAAAGGCAACCCCCATTTTTTAATCTTTTAAATGATTCTACATAAAAAAAAATCCCCAGATATAAAATTTGAGGTAAATAAGTTCAAAATAACTGAGATTTACAAGAGAAATGATTAAGGGGATCTTTCAATATATGCAAACGTAAAAAATAGGTGACTTTATTAAAACTTTTCATTTAAGCTGTTAATAGGGTAATATTTTCAACGAATATTTGACGTTTTTTAAAGTTTACAGTTAGAGGCAAAGAAACATTACTAAATAAGAATTCAAGATGCATTATTTTATATGCATGTTTATTTACAAAAAAATTAAAACAATGAAAATTTTTTACATCATATTTTTTAAACATAAAAAAGCAGTTAAACAATGCAAACTTTTATATGCATAAATATATTAGACATTAAATATTTACATTTTAATAAGAAGTATAGATATAATTTCTGTCAATGATCTGTTGTATGGCACGGAATCAATGAGATTGCTAACGAGATCTCAATCTTATTTACTTTCTTATCCATAACGAAACAGTGAATATATTGATTTTAAGCAACCAACTTATTTGTCTGTACGGAAAACCAGATCGATGAAGATCGAATATTTGGTCTTTCCTTGCATCAATTATTTTACTAATATGCCAAAAGAATTAGACAAATTTTCTTCCTAATTTCAGCTGTTATTAAATAAAGCAATCTGAAAAAGAAAAGAAAAATGTGTAGCTGAGAAATTAAACAAAGATGCTTATTTTCTGACATATTCTTCTATAAACTAAGCAAAAATAGTGTAATGTTGCAGAACGATACCAAACAATTTTCCACCAAAAAACAATTTCCACCAAACGATATATAAATCATTTGTAAGAATTGTTTAGTCTTAACTTTTTATACTTAACCACTTTCTACCAGTAATAGTCTTAAATTAAAATAATTTATCGCAACAATTTTAAGGTTTTGTTTTATTTTTTTAAAAAGGCATTTTGTCGAAGTTTAATGACACTGCATTATCCACAAACAAGGAGTTACTATTTTATTTCATTCAATAATGCTTTATTCATTCAAATATTTAATAATATATAAATTCATATTTTAAACAGAATTTTGCTTCTTTACATTTTTATCAATGAAAGATTTTATAAAATATTTCTACAATCAGAAACGGCTTTCATTTTTAATTTTAGTGGTTTAAATGTTATGTCGCTGGAAATGTAAGAGAAGTAGAATCTATTACGTGTTGATTTTTCTTTTCATTTATTATTCAACTTTACACTTATTTTAAAAAGAAAACAATTTTTCTTAATCTAAAGTAACATCGGAAGACATGCTTTGTTTTCCGTTTGATTTCAGAGATATTTTCCCCTGCCCACGAATGCTTTTCTAAAGTTGAGATGCCCCCTTAAGAAGAGGAAATCATGCTGTTCTGAATGCTTTTGGTTATTGCGTCACATCTTAAAAACTACTTGACGGAAATGGTTAAAATTTCGAAAAGTTTGGTTTTAGGCCATGCTCCTTCGACTTGCATCAAAATTCTTTTGTGTTTCTATTAAAAAAATTTTAACTTATAAATTTAAAAAATAATAAAAATTATAAAATATATTTTCATTTTTTAAAAAATGCATAACTTTTGTCTGGATTGTTAAGTATTTTAATATAAAAAAGAATTATTAAATATTTATTATATTTTGAAATATATTGAAAAAATGGGACTGGCCATTTAACATTAGGAATCCCAAATTTCAATTGTTAATAACTCGTCAACTGTTTACTCAAAGTTACAAAATGTTATATGTATTCGAGCTAACTTAATCTGGAGAATCTGGATATGTATTCAAAATTGGGTGTTGCCCTTTGAAAAAATTGAGTTTGTGGAAATCTAAATAAGAAGACAGCCCCTTTCACGAAAAAATATTATATACATTTATAGAGGACACAGCCACAGGCATTTACAGTTTTATTGTTTTATAATTAATATCGGAATAAGGAGTAGTGTTTGGATACTTTTTTGAAGGACTGTACATAAATTTAAAAAAGAACATACAAGCTTTATATTAACAAACATTTTAATGTCTGATTAATTCTATTATATGAAATGGCATCATACACTTTATACATTTACAGATAACTAAAAAGTGTATACCAATATTTGCTGTAGAAAAATCCAGAAAATCCATTCTATTAAGACTAGATTTACGCTTGGAACTCTTGTCCTTCAATTGCTGTGATAGTTTAGTATCTTGCAAGAAACCATTATTCTCATTTTCAGTTACCTATGAAAGAAAACAGTTTAAAAATAGTAAAAGTAATAATTACTCATATAACTACAAATACCAACACTATATTACAAATTAGCCTCTGTTACCTTGGTGACCTCACTTTGTCACCCAAACTAATATTCAAAATATAAACTATTATTGCTAGCCAACTGTGCCAGCTACCTATAAAAATGTTAAAAGGCCCAGATTGAATGGCTGTTGTCAATGTTCAGTGATAACCAAAATATCAGTGGCTCAATAAATTATATTGCTGATATAAAAAGATTAGTGAATATGTGTTTATTTCATGCCATGAATTACATTAAGAGTTATCATAAATCTCCGAAAGATAGTTTATAACATGTTCAAATAAATGTTTAACTACATGTCTACTGCAACATTTGAAAATTGTAGTTTAGTTAGATTAATGTTCCATTTTGAACCTACACCAGGGCTCTTTTGGAGTGAACTTCATAATTTTGAATGCTGATCAGATGAAACCTGAGTCCCCATATCCCCCCAAAGCTTCTCCATTATACCATTTAGTGGATGACTGATCCTAGATGGACTTAATGTGCACTAGGCCTGAATGAATGGTAGATTTTCTATGGAATCAAGTCTTGGTCAGAAACCTCCAGTCCCCAAAGCTGAGACACTATCATGAAGCTATGGGAAATTCATCTGTGGTTGTTTGGGGAAGTGTGGGGAGCAGAATTTCTTCATATCCAAAAATACTAACTTTTGTTACTGGAATAAAAAATTAAATTTACCTGAGAATTTTGATTGATAGTTGATATGAATCCTGTTTCACTACCATTTTCTTTTCCATAGGAAATATTTTTATCATTTTCTGAGTTCAACTGGTTATCTGAAAGGAAATAAGTGAAAACAGAAACAAGAAATAAACAGTAAATAACAGTAGGTCTTTCAGATTTAAAAAAAAAAGATTTGATATTTTTTTAAAAAGCAAAAAATCTGAGTGGAAAAATATTACATTTTCCATAATTTGATAAAATATTCTTAATCAACCAATTAGCACAAAATAAAACAACCCTTAATTACTTTCTCATATACAAAGAGAAAGTATTGTAATTGCCAAAAAATTCAAACTCGAGATTTGATGAATCTTCATGTTTTAGACCTCCCCAAGTCCGGAAAACACAATTTTGGAATTATGTCTGTCTGTGAACATAACTCAAAAACTATTAATGCTAGAGGGATATTTGGTATATGATATTTACATCTAATTTGCAGGTTTCTACCAAATTTTGAACAAAATCCATCTACGAGAAGTCTATCTGTCTGCCTGCCCGTGTTCATGTGAACACAATTAACTCAAAAACGTAAATAGCTATATAGATAAAATTTGGTACACAACTTTATCATCAGGAATGTAGGTCCGTATCAAATTTTGGACCAAATTGAATCACCATCGAAGGAGTGACTGTCTGTCAGTCTGTATAAACACATACTTGAGTACACAATAACTCATCAACATAAAGACTTAGATACATGAAATTTGGAGTGTGGTCTTCTAACCTTAATTGCAAACCCTTGTCCAATTTTGGTTTCCCAAATCGGTTGAAAAAAGGCATTCAAATTGCGTATTCCGTTTTCTCCACCTTACTATGATGCAAAAATATGTGCTATATTGTGTATTGGCGCATGACCTTCGTAAACTTGCCGATATTTTACTGAAATGCCAAATTTTATCTCTCTTGCATTCTTGATCCTTTTGTAGTACTGCAGCGTTCTGTGAAGATAATATCAATAACACCCATGACACTCTGCAATTTTTAGGCGGGGAGGGGGGGGGGGTCATTTAGGACACCTTTGTTAGAAAGTATACGAGGAAATTTAGTGGAGACCACTCCTAGCTGGTTTTAAATGCTGATGAGATCATTTGCACTTAAATTCCAACACAGGGTTAAAAAAATATTTTAAAATCTTAAATTAGATATGATTTTTTTAATATATTGTTGAAATTATATTTTAACACAGATAATTCTTTCCATTACTCCAACACAAAGATGACAAGAGTGCCAAATTGTAATCCAAAATTTCCTTTATTGATAAAACTTCAATATACTTACTGGGTCTAAGAGCTGATTCTGCTGGGATATTACAATTTACAGCTTCAGATTGCATTCTAAGGTAAAAATTGACAAAACAAAATAAATATTTATAGGCAAATCGCACACAGAAGGAAAAAAATGTCACAGGATTACATTCATACTTTATTCATATAAACTGTTTATAATATAAATTTTAACTCTGGCAGTTATTAAATAAATCCATTAAATAATAAAAGAATAATTAAAAATTCTAACAGAACCTTTTTCTACCATTAACTTAAAGTCTTCCAACATAAGTTTTTAAAATTAAAACATCAGAAAAGAAAAATTAAACAAATACACAAATAACAGATATTTTTTTTTATGAAGGTTCCTCCGGGAGAGCACTTTTTTGTAGTAATATAGTCAGATTTTCTTCAGTGTATTTATTTCCTATACAAGATTAAAATAAACCACTGCAGCAGTTATTAATAGCCTTGCTGTATACTTCTAAACAGAATAAATGCTTTTAAGTGTCTTTTTTTTAAATTTATTTTTTAACTTTTTCTATGAAATAATGACAAGAACACAGAAAAAATAGAATTAAAGTATTTATAATTATACAAATACTTAAATGAAGTAGAGGGTAAATCAAAATAAAGTATCCAATTTCAAAATTCTCTTTTTAAAAAAATAAATGACAAAGAATGACAAGTAATACAAGAATGCAAAGGAAAAATGTCCATTCAAATGCTCGATGTAACTTCCTTCAGTCACATGTATAATGTCAAAACAGAATGAAAATTCCTGCCAAACACTTTGTAATGTGCCATTGGTAATTGCTAATGATTTGATGGAATCATTATAAATATATACTACACTGAAATGCCAATTTACTAGATATAATAAAATGATACTTTTCTGTTGGCTTCATAACAGCAAAACATGCACCAAGTACAGAACTATACACAATGAAGAATGTTATTTTCCACAGCATAAATACTGTATCTGACACATTGGCTGATTTGCTAATAGAAAAATGACATTTTGAGCCACGATTTAGGCTTGGCAATGACTACCATATAGCTAAAGGAAAAATATCCAAATTTTTACAACAAAGAAACTGAACAAATTTGAATTGCGAGTCATTTTGTTAAGTGTCAGAGAAAATCTAAACATTAAGAATGCATATAAAAAGAAAACAGTAGATCAATCTCCTATTTCTTACACCAATAATAAATTTGAAATAATAACTCTCATGTAAATAGGTTAAGTATTATACAGCTTTGAAGATATTAAACATAGTTCATCTGATTCAAACTAAGCAAAACCAGCCTTATGATAAATCATATGAAATATATCAAGAAAAAATATTTAATATATAAATGTTATAACCTCTTATAGACCCGAATTTAAAAATCTATGGTTTCAGAAAATAGATTGTTAAATAGTATATCATATTTTGTTTCATTTATTAACTGCTTCATAATTTTTACCAACTATCAGATAAAACAATTTCTAATGTTTTGAAAAAAAATAGCAAATATACAAAAGCAGTGGTTTTGAAATATAGCCTATGCAACAACTTAATTGCCTTAATTAATTTTTCACAAATACAATATTATAGAAATAACAATAATTTATAAAGCTAAAATGTGCAGCATAAAGTAATGTTTTCTATACTTTCAATACATTTGTGTCGGACGGAAAACTTTCTCCATTTGATAACCCTTTAAGACCGGAAATATTTTCATCTTTAAATTTTTTTTTTTTTAGTTTATAGGTAGTCTTAGATCTTAGTAGTACTGTAAAATTAATTTTAAAAATTCATAACCTCCTTCAAATGCAAAAGTGTACCCGTACAATTGTGCGGGGTAGGCATTTTCTGTGTAAACAGGAACCCGTACGATCATTCGGGTTAGGCGTTATCTACGTAAGCACCACACAATATTTTTCGTCTTTTTTTTTCCTGTGTGTGCTTCCTCCTTGTAGACATCTTAATAATATGAGTATAAACTTTTAATAAAAAAAAGAAGACAAAATAGATTTATTTTTATGTTCAAGCACAAAACAAGTTACCTGAAAAAATCTCTTTCTGTATAGTGAAACTTAAAGCTTAAACACAAGCATCTTCTCGGAATGTCCGAAGGCCCCCTTGAATTTACTTTCACCTATTCTTTAGATCTATTCCTATTTCCTTGGGCAATATATATTGAGTACAGATTTGTTCCAGATACTGAATGTATTCAAGGAGGAATTGCACAACATTTTGTAAGATAATTCTGGACTAGCGAAGTATTAAGTAAGGACCAGATGTACTTTTCACTGAAAGTGTAAATTTGTCTTGTACCTAATTTCTGTGTCGGAACTGAATAATTATGAACAAATGTACTGACAATAAAGTATTCTTGCTTAAAAACTACTAAATGAAGGAGGATAGGATCTCGCTGATAGAAAGTGGGGAAAGACATTTGTTTGCTTTGTTCTGAAGCTTTCAAAGTGGTTACTATAGAAAAGCTTGTCGCACTTGAGTGATAGAGGGAAAATCTTTCTATTATAATCACAGAGATGTACATTCTTTTGAGGCACTAGAAGAAAATTTGCCAAGTGACCAATTTTAAGCTCCAGATGTGACAGAGAAATAACAAACGGCAATACAAGTTGTGCAAGGGTCTCGAGGAATACTGAAGACCTTTGAGGGACGTGGGCTATATGGGTCCCACCCTCTTGCGAAAAAGCTTAAAGCAGATAAAATTCTTTATATGTAAAATATTTATTGTCATGTGATATGACATCATCCATGTATTTTTTTAAGCTAAAAAAAGAATTTAATACTCTTTTGAGATCTTGTGACCATTTTAATGGACAATCGTGTTTTATTTATAAAAAAAGTTTCTTTCCATTCAAAGCTCTTAAATCCCACTGTCCAATGCATAGGATGGTCCCATGCTGTCATATATCAATTATGTATAATTAATTTTATTAATGATATTAATTAATGTAAAATTAATAAATTAATTATATATAGTGCGATATAATCCTAACAAGAGTATTAATCTCGATTTTTGTGTAAATTAGTCGAAAACTATTCCTTTGGCTCTCAAGAGGATGTGGTGCTCCTTTCAAGTGTTAAAAAAATATTACACCTAATGAGCTAAAAAATAAACTCATAATTACCATCTTTTTCTATTTTTCATTTATTTAACCATTTTATTAACAATTGATATCAAAGCAATTAAAAATGCATTAATAATTAGCTAATTACGACAGATAAGTAATTCAAATGTTTAGTACGCATTTTGTTACCAACAAATTGAATGCGATTTTAATGGAAACATGGACTGTCTCTGCCGTCTTTTGCGAAAAATAGATACTACTGATATTCTGGAAACCAGAACAGCTGTTCCTTTCCAGTATTTATTACATACAACTATCCAGGAAGTCTAACCCGCATGATCGTACGGGCTCTGTCTTAAAGGGATAAGATATTCCTGAATGAGTGAAAAAGGAATTACCACAGTTAATGAGACTCTGCAATGGCCAGAGTATGATCTATTATAAATCAAGTTATCAGCAAGGTATTGAAGATAACAACAATTAGATATAGCAATGGTCAAAAATAGAACAATTGGGATCATATTTAAAGAATTAACAAACCTTTTGTTTGCTAGATTAAAACCATAGTTATGAGATAAAGATGCCACATCCTCAAACCCAACAGATCGTCTTCTCAAATGGGTGTTCCAAGCCATTCCAGGAATTTGATCAGTAAGGCATTTTTGTCTTGGTGGAGGAGAATGTAAGCTATTTAATGTCTTCACAGGTTCTGAAGATTCAACCTGTCTCGACTTATTTTTGTCTTCAGCTGCATTCTTTGTAAAGTTATGGCACATGTCGGTCTTTTTGGTATAAACTGGTATGAAAGATGGTTGATTTAAAGAATTGTCATTTTGGCGGAAAGTGACTTTTTGAGCATGTTCTTCAGATTTTACACTTTTTAAATAGCTCTCAGCTCCTGGAGATTTACTTTTTCCTTTTGAAGCAATACAGGCATCCATTTTCTGAAGTACGGTACTTCTGAAATAAAATAATCATTCAGTATATACAAATAGCACAGGCTACAAATAATAAATTGAAACAAAGTTCTACAAAGATAAAAGAAATTCATTCAGAAATGAAAACTGCAGTTTAAAAGCCAGTGTTTTTTTATTATTATTATTTGCTAATTTCTGAAACATCCAATGAGTAATATATACACACATACCAATACTCTGTTTCCTTTCAATATTTTTCATCAAATATATTTTAATATAATATTTCAAAACAGTAAAAATAACTTTTCCTAAAATTAAATAAAGGAAACAATATGGCAGAATGATGGATTTATAATTTAATTAAATCAAAATTAATCATTAATTATGATTATCATAAATTAATTGTCATAATTTCTGCATTCAAATCCACTTCCCACATACATATCTGAATGTTGAAATATATTCCTATTAAAATTCTATTGCATGTTAAAACTTAAAATTAGATCGAATAAAGAAACAACATTAAGTTATAGAAATCAAAATATCAACTATTTAGAATTTAACAAAATCTTTAACCTGAGTTCATTGGACTTAAAAATATAATTTTATAAGCCATTCAGAAAACACTAGTCTTTTTATGCATATAAAATATTAAGATTTTGGTACCAAACGAAATGTTATTATTGATCTCCAAAAGTAATTTAATATTTTAAGGTCACTTCAAAAATAATCAGGAATATTATTCAAGGTTTATTTATGTTTATTCTTTATAAGGTTACTAAACTGACAATGGACAATATCTTTTCTCACAGAAAACAAACTTCCTTATTTTTGAAAATTCAATTTCTTTTTACAATCTTAACTTTCATCTCACATTGAAGATTAAAATATATAATATAAATTTTAGATATATGAAATGTTTTCGTTATTGCAGTCGTTAAAAAAAAACAGGCCGAGTTATTAACTAATTTGAGAGTGACAGAATGTACGTACATTTTAGTTTAAGGTTTCAAGCCAAAAGAGAACAGAAAATCCCTGCTTTTTCTCAGATAGGGATTTAAAAGTTAGAAACATGATCAAAGTGAAGGGAATATTGGCTATTTTTAATAAATTACGTAAGCGTTTTAGGGAAAAAGTCTAGCGCCAAGGAGATGCATCATGATTTTCGGTGGGCACATGAAAGCGATTAAAATATTCTTTTAGCCATGCCATGCTTTAAACATGCCAAAACGTGAGATTTAATATATCTCCAGCGCGGTGAAAAAAACGAAACTGGAGTTTAAGAAAAGAGATTTTGGAATACATTAAGACTTTAAAATATATAATATTAGAATTTGAAATAAAATTAAGTGAGATTATTACATATATATATATTCTTATAAATGTATTGGATTTTTCACAACATTTGCACAAATGATTTAAAGATATTAATGAAACTTTTAATACTTTTTAAGTTATAATATAAAAAATTCAGAAGCAATAGTGATCTTCATGTGTAAAATGTTTATACACAAGGTTATCTGCTTATTAATTTAATAACTTATAAAAGTTTCAATTACTTTCTTTCCATGTATTACATACTGTGAAAGAAAAAGTCTGAGAATGTATGAAACCATGAAGTAAAAAAAGTATATAAACACAGAAATCGGTAATTTTTTCAAGATATATGATCAAGCTTTTAACAAGATACAATGATTGCATTAAAATGTGATAGAAAATGTCTACAGTTTGTGTAGTATACAAGACAAAGTAAAAAATGGGCCATCTCTTATCTACACAAACTGTACTTTTATAGTCATATACAGAGAAAAAAAAAGTCAGTTCAAATTTAAATAAATTTCAATTATGATTAAATGTAGACTCAATTTAGTTATGCAATAGAAAGCAACTCCAAAATGCAGATTTTGAAACATACATGTTTTATCAAAAATATTACAGAAAAAAAATTCTAATGCTGCACTTTTCCAAAATTAATTATGGCAATATAAAAAAAATCTCTTGACTAACAGATTGCAGTTGGTCCCATTTGCATATCAAACTTCAAGCATTTAAGCAAAATTTTCAATACTGATTGTGGTTCCCCTTCATAACTGTTCCCAATTGTTAAAAATATGCATTAAGTTAAAAAATAGCAAAAGCAACCAGTGGTGGCGAGCAAGAGGGAAGAGTTGCCCTCCCACTTTTTCCAGGAAAACTTTAATTTTTATTTCTTTTCAGCAGTCTAAAACTAAGAATCATAAAAAAGAAATAGTGTCCAGGAAAGCTAGCCAATTTTGTTACCAAAACTTTCAATTTTGTTATCTACCCCTTATATTCCCAAGTATTTTTGGATGTCATTAAATGTTTTGTCACCTCACTTTTTTCACCGCCACTGAAAGCCACTAATTGTTCATTGTAGCAATATTATAATTCATTTAGCAACTTTAGTTTTACCAATGTTCATAACGCAAAAACATTTGTTATATAAACATTATATATATTTCTGATGTTCATAATCCCAATATAATTTTCCCTTCTTTATAAACAGCCAATACAGCTCCAAAATATAAAATTAAAAACCTTAAACTAAAAAAAATGCAAATGCTAGTAAAAGAGAATAGTTATTTTCAGGCTTTAACAAAATTTATACTCTTATAAAATAAACTTATAATTAAGCAAATGTACAAGAAATTATTAGGAAATGAATAAAGCAATACAAAATTGCATACCTTAATGCAAATAAGGAATATTTCGGAGATAATAAAGATTGGGAGAATATATTAAGATTTAAAATATCATACTATAGAAGGTTTAAATGCAATATTTACAAAAACACAAATAAGTATTAGTTTGATTGCAAATGAGAACATGACCTCTTAAATAATAATACATCACTAATATAATCCAATAAAAAAAAATGCAGGACTTATGCATGTAAATAGAGGGACAGAGTAAGAGTCTATTCACTCTAAATTAAATAGTTTCAAAAAATATTTTCTAACATAAATACTGATAACAGAAATAATAAAGTTCAAAATGGCATTTTCCCATCCTTTTTCCATCAAAAATATTTTGTAAATCATTTTTTCCACAGTGCAAAAAAAAAAAAAAATTCAATATGAATTAAAATATTTTATTTTGGTGAATTAAAAAAACACAGATAATCATAATTAAATCTAACAATGTAAAAATAATATATAAATATTATCAATAGAAACTGGTTTAAAAAACCTGCACACTTATGAAAAATTTAAAAACTTTATATTATCAAAAGTCAAAAATAAATTTAATAATCTCAGAAAAATATATAATTACAGTTTAAGACAAACAAGCACTAGACAGTAATAAAAGCATATTTCGACTATAGGATATTACGTAATATCTTCAGAAATATAAATTTTAAAAGCAGGGTATCTGCCAAAATACAGTGTTACAAAATCATGAATTTCCATGACTTTCCCTGATTACGGCCAATAATTTTCCATGACTTAGAAATGCTTTAGTTAAAGTATACACGAATTCAAAGGCTTATGTAAATGCAAACAAAAGGTATGCGTTTGGAGATAATACAGGAATTTTGGGATAGAAAAAGTACTTATAAATGTTTACAAACTCGTGTACATAGAAATAAATTAATGACCAAACGAAAGCAAGTTTGCATTTTATGAAAGGATCTTTCATAGACGTTTTCAAAGAGGCCTTAATTGTGCTATCAGTATATTTTAATTGTGATAGATACTTCATGACTGGCTCAACTATTTCAATGGCTCTTGCTATGCAATCACTGTTTTCTAGCCATCGAACTGCACAAAATTTTTTCGGAAAAATAGAACAACCTGCAATTCTAGTAAAATCTGCTCTTCTAGCTGAAGAATCCTTAAATAAATAATATAAATTTCTTAAACTTATTATTAGGCGATTAAAGCCTAGCGAATCCATGACAGCCTATAGTTTTTCATGACTTTTACTCAATTTTTTCTGAAAATCATGACTTTTCATGACAAAATTAAACCATTATCCAAATTCATGACTTTTCATGACTTTACCTGACTTTCCAGGTGCGCGGAAACCATGTAAAAGTTAAAAAAAAAATTAAATCAGGATCATAATAACTCATTTCATTTTTTAAAGTTCCTTTTAAGAATTAAGTAAGTTCTTTTGAAAAGTGTTTATCAGTAAACCAAAATTAGATAATATATACATAATATATCAAAGAACTCATCAGCAAAAATAGCTTACCTATTAGCTGTCACATTCTGAAGTTTTCCTGCAATAAAAATTGTGAATTAATACGATGTGTTTACGATACAAATATTTCATTAAATTTGAAATATCTATATATGCTAGTCTATAGTCTAATATACGATAATCTAAGATAAATTCAGGGAGACAATAGTTACATTCCTTCTTGAATTTATTGTATTAAATAAACTTACTCCGTTGTGGAAAATTTTATTTCAAAATATTTACATCACTCTCCCTAAGGCTAGACTGTAATGTATATTCGTGAAAGACTGACGAAATATGTGACTGGTAAATATCACAGTTAACTGATGAAAAACGCTGATTTTTAAAAAGGCGAATCAAAATCACAACTTTACTGTGTATTTTTCTACAATGATCTAAGGATTTCTATTCTATAAAACGATTCATAGATTCTCATTCTACTTTTGATGAGGAAAGAGAAAAAGATAAGTTCTATGAGAATGAATGGAAACTACTTTACTTCAGTTTATCACTTCACTTCACTTCACTTACGACAGAAAAATAAACATTTTTTATATAAGGATGACAAAAGATTTTCCAAACCTGCAGTTCAGTAGAAAAAAAGAACCATGAAGGAGGAAACATTTTATTTGGGAGGATGTGATTATTTCTTCGAGAATTTCTGAAGATTATTTAGAATTGCATAAAAAAATAAATTATTCCCAACTCACAATCGAAGTACACTAGCAAAGTATGTTCAAAGAAGGGAGGAAGGTCATTTCGTTTCCGAGTATGTGATGTTTATTTTACAAACTACTTAAGCTTTCTATTTGAATATATTTTTTATGAACTCTTAAAAGAAGGATCTCATCGCTTTGATGAAAAAACTTCAATTTCTCGGGTGTCGCTAAAATATTGGATAGTACTATATAATATCGTTAAAATATCATAACATAGGCGTGGCCCCAATGGAAGATCGAGGGCCAACCGCCCCCGTTGGGTATGCTGCGCAGCCTCGTTGGGAAAAATTTTTGTACCCCCTTAGCACAACAAGCAATTCAACTAGTAGATAAGTAAAGATCTGGCGAAAATCATCTCAGAGAGTCATCATTACTCCCCAGATAGCAATTTTAGTTTGCAGCAAAGTTGCAGCAATCTTGCTCTGCAAAATCTGCAAGCTTACAACAAATTTGACATGACAAGAGTGCAAGCTTGAAATAAGCTTGCAGCACGTTAATGTCAGCTTCGAAGTCACCACGCGACGAACTTGCAGCAAGCTTGTCACGTCAAACTCATTGCAAGCTACCCAGATAGCAATTTTAGTTTACAGGAAGCTTGCCACAAATTTGTCATGACAAGAGTGCAAGCTTGCCACAAATTTGTCATGACAAGAGTGCAAGCTTGCAGCAAGTTAACGAAAGCTTCGAAGTCACCATGAAACGAACTTGCAGCAAGCTTGCCACAAGCTTGCCGTGCAAACTTATTGCAAATTATAGCAAAAACAGAGTACGAAACACAACTTGGGATAGAACTCGCGACCTACTGCTTAGTAGCGAGGCGTTGATACCACTCCGCCAGCTTGACTACGAGAGGAGAAGATCGATTTCGCTCGTTCGATTCGATTCGTATACGATTTATTTTAAACTATTTTCTGGATTTCATTAATTTTTTGAGTTGAGAATATGATTTGAAGTCAAAGAGAGAGCGATTTTCGCTAATAACTACGTTTTGCTAGTAGAATAAATTATGAAATTAGAGTTCAAAAGTAATTACTTTAAAATGGGACAAAATGTCTAGTTATTATTTTTCAACAAACACTGACTGTTTTTTAGATTTAATTTTGTTTATAAACGTTAAAATTTCAACATTAAGAAAAAGGCGATATAGTTTTCTTTAAAGTGCGAGTTCTATATTTAGTAAAAAGATGGAAAATGTTTCAAAATTTTTTTTTTATAAAAAAGTTATTTTTTTCACAAATTATCATTGATTTATTGACTTAATAAAAAGAAAGACGGTCTAGGAGATATATCAAAAATCGGATGTTTTTTTTAAAACACAGACAAAGATAATTATCTCTTTATTGTGCTATCTTTGCAGGAAGCTTGTTTTGCAAGCTTGCAGCATGTTTGATTTGCAAAGGAGGTGGCGCTATTTGTCACATCGAACTTGCTACAAGTTCGATTCAAGTTTGACGCGTCAAATTTTGCCACGACAAGTCAAAATCAAACTTGCTGCAAACTTACGTGCTATCTGGGTATAGCAGAAACAAAGTACGAACATAACCCGGATTAGAACTCGCGACTTACCGCTTCCTAAGCTGAAGCCCTAACCACTCGGCCAGTTAAACTCTGAGAGTAGAAGATAGATTTCGCTACTACATCGTTCGACCGATACGATTTATTTTAAACTGTTTTCTTGATTTCATTAATTTTTTGAGTTGAGAATATGATTTGAAGTCAAAGAGAGAGCGATTTTCGCTAATAACTATGTTTTGCTAGTAGAATAAATTACGAAATTAGAGTTCAAAACTAAATTACTTTAAAATGGGACGAAATGTATAAGTTATTATTTTCAACAAACATTGACTGTTTTTTAGATTTAATTTTGTTTATAAACGTTAAAATTTCAACATTAAGAAAAGGCGATAAAGTTTTCTTTAAAGTGCGAGTTCTAGTAAAAAGATAAAAAATGTTTTAAAATTTTTTTATATAAAAGTTAGTTTTTTCACAAATTATCATTGATTTATTGAATTAATAAAAAGAAGGACGGTCTAGGAGATGCTATTAAAAATCGGATGTTTTTTTAAAACAGAGACAAAGATAATTATCTCTTATTGTGCTATCATCTTTGCAGCAAGCTTGGTTTGCAAACTCACAGCAAGCTTGCATTGCAAGGAGGGCTGGCGCATGTTGTCACGGCGAACTTGTGGCAAACTCGTTTTGCAAGCGAGGGTGTCTATTCTGCATTGTTAGTTTGCCACAGTTTCGCTTCAAGTTTGAGGCGTCAAATTTGCCATGACAAGATAATATCAAGTAAAAATCAAACTTGTGCTGCAAACGTACGTGCTATCTGGGTCCCATCCCTCAGTACAGCAGGTCGGGCAGACTCTATCACCACTCCTGCAGAACTGTAGAATATTGGTAATGATCTCAATAATAGGGTTATGTGGTTTCTAGGAAATGTAACGGAAATAAAGACTAAAGGAATTAAGTGTTTCAACCGAAATTAAGGCATTAACAATACAAGTATCTTCAAATTACTCCACTAAACAAGCCTTAGTACTTTAATATCGAGTGTAATTCAAAACTTCATTTGGCATTCGTAATAGTTTGTCTGGAAAGTTATAAAGTTTAGATCGATCTTATGTGAAATGATGGAATCAATCATCCAGACTTTTCCTTTGTTTGTCCTATACTTTATTTTTAACATTCACCCATTATTCATAACGAATCTAATTAGTATCTGATACTTTTCCAAACAGAAAATATGATGCTAAGAGTGACACATGAAAATAAGACACCTGTATAGAAAATAAGACTTTTGCATCAGGGGTGTAGTGGAGCCGCAACGCACCGGAACGCCATTCCTGCACTGTTTTTTTCTTCAGAGAAATCACCAACAAAAAACTGTGAAAACTTCCTTAAAACAGCGCGATTTTCGTCACCCAGGTTAGAGCGTTTTTACTGCTTTTAGAGTGTATCCGACGCTTCTTATTTTGCGACTACACCACTGTTTTGCATGCTTTTTCGGGACGCTCAAAATCAGTGCCGGGCATATGGTAAATAGCCCGGGGTATTATAGATGTAACATAACGGTAAACAGCTGTACTATGCTCGAGACATAGTACTTTTTTTCACCTCTTCTGTCATTTTTTAAATGTGAAATAAGGTGTTAATACTGTGTATTCGCGGCACCCCTCGAAATTGACACTCACGGCGTCTACACTTCCCTTCGCTTCGAACCTGATCTACAAATCAATGTTCCAGAATTCATCAAAATCTGAAAGTCGAATATTTTTTACGATTGCAGTACTTTGTTCCTGTATACTTCACAAAGTAAGGAAAGTAAAAAGTATGATATTTCCTGAAGTTAAGCTTTTAACCTATTTTTGAAGCGAAACGCAGATGTATACTATTGCTGTCCTAAGCAATTGACTTCAGCCGTAAATTTCTCGAGAGGAATACAATCTATTTTTAAAACGACTGAATATAACTAATGTGCTTGAACCTGATTAAAATAAAATTATATTATATATACAGGAGAAATGTTTCAAAAGCAGAATCCTAATTAAAAGATATCAGGAGAAAATTAAAATATTTTGCTAATGACATTTTGCGTCAAAACATCTATACTATTATTCGTTGGTTTGAGGAGGACTAAAATCGCTGATCGTAAGTACTCCATATAAGTGCAGTTTCTTATTATTCATTCAAAGAAGTTACTTTTTTCTCTGGTCCAATAGTTGTTCTTGATGACACATTTCGCACCATATTAACTGACTGATGAAATCTGAAGACAATGAATTAATCATTTCACCACTATTTCATATTTTTTCACATGGTATTTACAGCGTGTCTGATGAGTATTCTTAGAGGAGTTGAATATGCGATTTTATGGGGACTTAAATAGAAGGTTATAGAGAAATAGACTTATGCACCAAAAATTGATATTCTATTGAATGAAATGTAAAAAAATACTTTTGCATATAGCTACAGAACATATCTCATTCTACAGATATTCAATTTTCGTCCTCCCCCTTTCTTTCTTTCTTTTCTTAATTAGAACATCTTCTACAAAATGAAAACAATAGAAATCGAAAAAAATACGTCATTAAATTCACTTATTCATTAGTAGCACAAAAATATTTGACAATATTTTAACAATTTTCCTCAATGATCGCAATATCGTAACAATACTGTAAAGCATCGGTTGCTACTTGGATTCTGTGTCATGCAGAAGGAATGGCCTCAGTATAACAGCTACTTATATCTGAGTCTCAAAAAGACAAGCAGATTTTATTTGTGAAAGAGAAAAACATGCTTGGATTTTGCAATTTTAGATAATCTCTAGACAGAAATTTTAGGTGGCCATTTTGTTTCTTCTGAAAACATATAAATCAAGATAAATGCATTCTGTGTTTTTTTTAAATATTTTATCACAAACATAAGGCTAATCGAATCGTTCATTTTCGTGCATATTTTTATTGATAGATAGCAACAGATCCGATCGTTTGACGTCAAAGTTACATGACAAATGTAATAGTGTAAGTCAAGTTATATTTAACTGCAGCTTGTTATACACCAGTGCTGTCGCGAGGAGTAGGCAAGGACAGTATAGATGGTCCGGGCGGGGGCGCGAAAACAATATTTTTCAGTTCATTTTATGCTTTTGAAGCTAGAAGTCAACGAATAAGACTGGGGTGACGAGGCGAAATATATACATTGTGCCCGGGAGTCATTAATTCTCGCTATGTCACTGTTAGATACTGCGATGTGACGTTACGCACTTTTACCTGATGCAAGATGCACAATGGATTCCAAAATGAATTTGGCGTGGCGAATTAAACATCTGTCAGGAGAGTAAGAATCGACTTCATAGTTTTCTTTACCCTTTTTTGTGAAAATTTTATTTTCCTCACGTAAAGAACTGAAGCTAACTGTAGAAAAATGCCACATGATTTGGATTTTTGGAATAAAACTTTTGATGCACGAATTTGTAAGTAACTAAGGCGATAAATACTTCAGTTATGGCCTCTATGAACACACAGAGAAGAAGTCGTGAACCCCTGGTCAGATGTAAAAAAAAAAAAAAAAAAAAAAAACTCCATTCCCAAGGGTCTCCCCTTTAACCAACTGTTGTTGCTTTTTTAATTTTTTTTAAAGAATCAGCTCCCAATTCATTTCGTAACGGAAGGATATACTAAATTTTGAATAGAATTCGTTTTTAAAAGGTGAGTTATCATTTCTCCTTCAAGGATATTGCTTCAAATAGTCCTAAGCATTATCCCAATATACTTAATAGATATGAAGAGAAGCGAATTATATATTTGTCAATTTAAACTCCATTTCGTGTAATAAAACTCTACTTTTAAAAATCTTTCGAAAATTGTTGATTTCAGGGAATTCTTTCGATTGGCTGTACATTTGTAGAAACATATATTGCGTTATTCACTGATGATGCGACAGTCTGTAGCTTTCTACGCGCTGTTAACTTGAATTGCCGTTGACTATAAACTGGATGGTTTCTTCAAATGGGATCTGTAGGGACTTGGTGGCCTGGTGGTAAGTTCTCGGCTTCGGGGCCGGAGGGTTCTAGGCTCGCAAAAATCGATGTACTTCAATTTAGATTTGGAGGGTTAAACTCATTCCTCTGGTGTGACTTGGAAGTTTGGAGAGGGGGATGCCGACGATTCAGGTGTCATTCTCGTCATACGACTGCGATTCGAAATTACGATGTCCGCCCTCAAATAACTTTTGCGTTACTTGAAAGCAGGGCTTTATCTATACTTATAAAAGGAAGTGTATGTGTATGTGCGTGCGATTTCCAAAAGAATCTCTCGCACTTACAGCCATGAAATTTGGCGCACAGCTAGTCATAATGGTAGCTCAATGCACCTAGAAGCACGAATTTTAAAATTTAACCAAGAAAATGTTTAATATTTTGAGTTATTTTGGTTGATTTCTCGCACGTTTTTGGCTGTTCCATTAGAAATAATGATCGTAAAAGAAACAATCGATGCACCATCGGATAGAAGTAACAATTATCGTTTTAATAAAGTTTGTTTTGAACGTCGAACATAATTTACTGAATTTCGAGAATTTTTTTTTAAAAAATAGTCAGTTTCCCCGAAAAATTTTCATTCTTAAAACTAAAGCCCCAGCATCCGCCGTTCTAATAACCAGTGGCGTAGGAAGGCGGGTGCAGCCCGAAACAGATACCAGCTATGAGGGAGTGACAAAAAAATGCCGGTTTTGTATTAATGTGTCTTTTTATAACATCAAATAACATGCCAAATAATTTACATAGGCTAAAACAATCGCTAATTGCATCAAATTGCAGGTGAACGATGCGATGCTGTAATGATTTAGTATTATTGTGTGGTGAGTGGGGGAGGGGGTGTTCTGTCTCGTTTCTTTTGAACTGTGCTGGTGCTCAAGTAAACAAACAACCGGCCCTGTAACTCATTGTCTCATCCCTGCCCCAAACATCATCGTCCCAAGTCATTCTGTGCAATAAGTAGATATTTTTAATCTGAAATCAAAATAATATAGACGACGCGAAACGTTTTAGACTGTGGGGTGGGTAGGTATTGTCCGCTCTAGAACCGACCATAAAGTAAAGAAGTTTACTTTAGGATCGTTCTACAAGCGAACGGACCCTCCCCATCCCACTATCTTAAGGCAACTTTACAAACCACTCTCTCAATCTGTGTACAATACATTCTTCTGAAGCAGTTCCATTATATATGACTTTTCTTGGGACCTTAGAAAGTTTATACGTGTTTTTCTCAGGCTCTACGCACAGACAGACGATTCTTTTGACAAATGTTGAAGTTACAATTAAGCGACTTTTGGAAACAAGATGAAGTGATCACTATGAAGCTGTCATGCCTGTGTTTAAGTGCTTTAAGAAGATTGTTGATGCCATTGAGGAACTGTGTATGCTTTGGAAACAATCGAAACCAGAGGAGTATTTCGAACTCTGTTTCCTACAGTATGTGATTTCTCGTTCTTGTGTTTATGGAATAATATCTTTAAAAAAGTCAATCACGTTCAAAAGCATTTGCAGATTCTTGGAATAAGCTTCGAGAAGTCTAAAGGTCTTTTTAAAAGGCAAAAGAAATTACTTGTTGAGGAAGCACTGCAATTTGCAAAAGACACACATGAAAAGATGGTCATTCCTGTAGTAAAAAGAAGAACTGTCAATGAAGAAGAAAATTATGTCCGGACAGAAGGCTGCAGACGAACCGCTGACTTTGCAACAAGAACTGAAAAGTTCAATATCAGAGTGCATTGACAGGTTTCAACAAGAAAGCGATACACGTTGCAAAGGCATGGAATATATATCAGATCGTTTTGCAGTCTTAGAGCCCAGCAATCTGATCGAAATATAGGAAACTGAACTTCCCAAGTTTGTAGAAAGTTTGGTTGAAAATTACATTGAGTTTTCTGCAGATGGTATGCTAACAGAAATTCCACGCTTAAGAAAGATTTCTAAAAAACGCCAAAATTCCAAAAGAAGAGTATCTTGGTTGGACTTCCTTAAGATTATTAAAGTTTGTAGTTGAATATGAACTTTTCGACTCTGTTCCTAATCTCACTTTAGCATTAAGCTTTTTCTTAACTTTATGTTTCGGTTGCATCATGTGAGAGCAGTTTTTAGAAACTCAAACTAATTAAGAACTACCTCAGATCCACTATGAACCAAGCACGACTCTCTAGCTTAGCCATTTTGTCAATTGAAAATAGTGTAGCTGAAGGTATCGATTTTTATGAGGCAATTTCAAAATTTGCAGAACAAAAAGTTAGAAAGAAGAAATTCTAAGTATCATGTTTACAGTTTCTTGGATTAGAGCGGGGTGGGGAACCTGCGGCCTTACCAATTACTTACAAATTGCACTGAAATATATAATTGTCTGTAATATAATAATAATAATTACAAAACAATTACCCTTAAGATTCTGCTCGTGCGAACTTTTTCCCAACTGCCGAAATGTAATGAGGCCTTTCAGTGCGAAAAGGTTCCCCACCCCTGGCCTAGAGAACGAAATTGTAAACAATTGAGTTTTCATTAAATTGTGTTATAATAATAATAAAGTTATGCAATGGGTACGATCGCTATGAAAAAAAGGTTACATTGCATATTAAACTGGCTTATTAACAAAAAGGCATTTACATTTTTTTACTCGTAAAAAATTGTTTACAAAATAATTAACATTATGCCCTCTTTAATTAACCAATTGAATAAAAAATTGCTTTCTCAATAAATTTCATTTTATATTTTGGTGGACATGGGGGTGACAAGTTTAAACTCCGCACCGTGTGCTACCAGACCTTGCGACGCCACTGCTAATAACGTTATCTTTTTGAGAACTCGAAAATTTCTCCCTGATTTAAAACGAGAATGGTTCGTTAATTTTTAATTAATTTTATTCTTGATGGGGTTAGAGATTTTTTTCGAAAAAGGAATGAAGAACCACGAGGAAAGCTCCGTTTCACCCAAGGTCATTTTTCACCAAAGGCAGGAAATCGACCAATATCATTGGCTGGCGTAGTTAAGCTCAAGTGACGTCATTTCGCCGTAATTACGTTTGATATAATTACTGAATGTGAAGCAATGTCTTAAAATATATTTCTTTGTCTCGCAAATTTTGCTTGCTGTCTAATGAATTTCACGTTGTAATTTTTTAATATTGTTTTGGATTAACGTGCTCGGTACTGTTTTCTTACAGTTCAAATGACATTATCGCAAAGAAAAATAAGCGGGAAAAAATCAATAATACATATTTTTGTTTTGATTTTATTTTGAAAACTTTATTTTATGTCATTATGAGAATTTTTTCCCTTCATTTTGTTGAAGTCATGCCAAGGGCAGCGCCGTGCGGGTACTGCTAGTTATATTAAACTAATCTAAACCAAACACACACACAGACAATGCCTTTCATAAGTATAGACTAGCAGACTAGCAAAATGAAAAAAAAAAAACGCCTACAATGGCATGGAAAAGTTTTGAAAACAAAATCAAAACAAAAGATGCACATTATTGATTTTCCCGCATATATTTTTTCGCGATAATGACATTTTAACTGTAGAAAAACAGAACAGAGTACGATAATCCAAAACAATATTAAAAAATTGCAAAGTGAAAATCACTATTATACAGCAAGCAAAATATGTGAGACAATAAACACGTTAAGATACTGCCGAAAATAATAATCGAAGTCATTCAATTGAAGGTTATAACGTCACCTGCGCCATGACCGTCAGCCAATGAAATTGCCAGCAACGTTCCGGAGAAATTATCGCGGGAGGAAGCTCACTGGAGAAAAATATCTTTCAACTGATCAGGAAAAAATCAATTAAAAAAAAACGGGAAAAGATATTTTAACCGTTCTTTATAAGAATCGTTCCAGTTATAATCTGAAAAAAATTGTAAATATTAGTGTTATTAGAACGTCGGATCCAGCAAATTTAATAACAAAAATAAAATTTCAATGGCAAAACTGACTATTTTTTAAAAAATTCTCAAAATTCAGTTAATTTCGTTTGAAGCTCAAAATAAATTTCATTAGAGAGAAAATTGTTTGTTCTATCCGATGGTGTATTGATTGTTTTTCAACCATCATTAGAAAAGATACTACAGCCGTAAACATGCCGAAAATGACCCAAACAACACAAAACATTAAATAAAAAATTTTCTAGATTAAATTTTAAAATTCGGGCTTCGAGGTGCATCGAGTCACCATTCTGTCTACCTGTGTGCCAAATTTCATGGCTATAAATGCGATAGATTCATCTGGACATCGCGCGCGCACACACACACAAACATTGCCTTTTATAAGTATAGATTATCAGTCTAATTTGAATATTCTTACATTATTTTTCCTATTTAGTTAAACGCTTTTACTGCGTTGCTCATGTGTAATGCAAATACAGTAAAATGTGCTACTTATTGTCCCTTCCCCCTCTTTGAAAATTTATCCCAAATTTGTCAATCGATGATAATATTTCATATTTACAATAATCGATCTCTGTATCAGATTTTGATCATACAGCCGGTGATAATTTGTGTATTGAAATTTCGTCTTAGAGTAAAACTAACCGGCTGCTTGCTATTATTAACATTTGTTTGCAATTTTCTGATCAAATGGTTGCAAAGTAATGTTCGAAACCAGCCGCAGTGTTCTCTCTATAACTTTCTCGTATACTTCCTAAATCTGATATTTTTTATGCTGACCCCCGTCGTATAGTGAAGAGACTGACTAAGTATGCTTGCCGTTGACCGAATAGACCCCTATTCTGTTAAAAATCTACAATTTTGGGGTCCATAACGCATTCTAAATTTCACTTTTCTAGCTTGTTGCGGCTTTGAGTTACAGTGTTCGCACGCACATGGATGAACAAACAAGCATACTATTCTTTGTCGGATTTAGTCCGAATTATGACACAAGTCTACAACTTTGGTATATAGACCATATATCAAGTTTCATTCATCTAGACTAATATCTAATTTCATCATTCGTTTTAGAGTTATCTTGTACACTGAAAAACTTTCAGAAATTGTTTTTTCGGACTTAAGGAGGTCTAATATGAGGGGATTCATCAAAATCTCGAAGTCAAATTCTTTGTCTACTTCGTATACGAAAAAGTAAAAATAATCGAACACAAAATCATGGCAACTTCTGGATTCCGAGAGCAATACAGAAATTTTGAAGATAATTAATAGATATTTTAATAGCAATTTTTTAAAATCCTTTTCAACTGTAAAGATCAATTAAAGGTTATGTTTATGCAGCATTACACAATTGTATGGGCTTCTTATATTATATAATATTCTAATGCTATTGTGCATAATATATTATTCTTAAGAGCTAAATTCTAGGGGAATATATAAGCAAAAAAGTCGTGTTTATTAGAATAAGTTTTATATTGTTACGAATCTGTAATGCCGTATCCCTGCAGTGTTAGTCTTGTGGTTGGAAAGAGAATTTCACAGATATTCGTATTAGATGCTAGATAATTATCTCCGACCTTGGCGATAAAATGAAGGTTATAGAAAATGCAGGAATTGTGGCCTTATCTCTATTTGGTACCGATATATGGAAGCATTTCTAGAGAATCCCGTGTGACCTCACGCCTTGTCGGAAAAGCTATAAATCCTGAGATGCTGAAACGAGGGAATCAATCTCTTTGGAGTTCTGTTCGCAGTGCGAGTTGGTCAGCTGTTAGACGCTGAGCGCTATTGATAGTGCTGTTTCTGTTATTATTAGTGATTTACTGTCTGCGTTTGTTTCTAATTTGTACAAGTGCTGTTTTCTAGTTATCTGTACTTCGGGTTTTCTGGAGTATTCCTGGAATAAAGCGTCATTTTCCATTGGACTTCTTTCACCGTTCACCCACTGTACGGTTTTCGAAACAATATCATGGTCGAGAACTAGATTTGGTGGATCGAAACAATACTACTCATTCAATAATTCCCCCTTTCTCCATTCAAGGCAATAGAAAATAGGTTTCCAACTCTCCCACCCCTTCAGCTTTTGCTAGTCATGTGATACGCAGCTGAACACTACCACCGGCCAGTGGCGGTTTTTCGCAGAGGTGCTAGAGGCGTTCGCCTCGTACCTCGATATCCTCAAAATCTATTTGATGTATGTTGCAGTGCTAAGCCGACGCCGAATTTACGACATTGGGTAGAGGGGCCACAAATCAATTTTGCGCCTGTGGCCTCATACTGACAAAATTCGCCACTGCCACTGGCTAGAACGATGTTTCCTTTGATATCTTCTGGTTTCCGAGTGCTGGGCCAGCTCAAAGCGAAACTCAAACTGACGATAAATACCTGCTATTTTTAATATCTGACTGAAACACAATAGTATCAGCATCTTATATTTTTGTCTTTTTCAACTATGTTTTAATCACTTTAATCTTTAAATCACAGCTCTCACCGACAGATTATGACACAATTCAAGATGTAACATTAATTTTAATACTACTTACCTTCTAGCAAAATTAATGAACTTTTGAGTTCACGATCTCCGTTTAAACCCTTGTGCATCGGCGAAACAATACAGAAAGCCATGAATTTAAGGAATCATATGCATTCAACCCACCCTATAACATGATTAACTCGGCAGGTGTTGTATTGAAATCATACTACGCGAAACTCGGGTAATCAACAGTGAATTCATGCCATATGAAGTATGTCCTTGTTTGTTATGTCGTGCTATGTGCAAACAGTGTTGACAGTGAGAGCTGTCGCAGTTTTTGGGGTCTATTCTGGTACCCCCGGTTGGGGTGGGGTCCCCCCCTTAACCACCGCAACCCACCCAACCGGGGGGTACCAGAATAGACCCCTTTGCATCGTTATGCGAAAACTGCATTGGTTGTAGAAGGTTTCTAGCTTTTTATCCCAAATTAAGTAACCAGCAAAATCCTGACATCTAAGAAAATATCAGAAAATGTTACTCACTATGAATTTTTAACTGATTTCTGCACTCGAAGGAGCAGAATAGAAAGCCCTATTAAGAAAATTTGATAATAGCGAACAAGATGTTTCAAACAATAGAGAATCCAAATGATCCGCATTTAATGTAAACTGTTTCATTTCGCTGAAACATTTTGCATCTGCAACACATCCCTTCCCCTGAAATTATTTTTAAAACTTGTATTTTCGTTTTTTTTCTTATTTACTTGTTTTTCCACTCTAAGGGTTCAATGAAACCAGGAAAAAAGTAATAAAAAAGTGAAAAGAAAGCAGAACATGAATCAACAAGACAGGCATATGTTGAGGCTGCAAAGTGAGTGGTCCTCGAAAGCATTAAAATTCGACTACTGCGCACAGCTGAGCGATGAATCGAGAGACGATAAGCAACCCATTCTCACTTTGAATTTAGAGGTGGAAGCTGCATTTTCCCCAGCCCTGATTTGGCGCTCTGTCAACTGAGATATGTATACTCTTTTTCCTTCTTCTTTTCCTCCTCGCCCTACCAAAAGTTCGCCTTCGCTCCCTCGATATGCTTTTCTTCGCTTTCTCTCTTTGGCTGTTGAAAAAAAGTCATAAGCTGATAACTGTACTATCCATTTCATACTGTCCAAAAACAGTTTATTGATGAAACACCGTAAATTCGGTTCTCCCCTCCTGAAGATCATTGAAAGCCTAATACTATTATTATACAGGGTTTCCCAAAAAGGTTGAAAGCTGGATATAAGTAGATGCTGTAAATTGCGAAAGTGTCCAAAATAAAATGGCAAATAAAACTTTTTCTGAAATATTCATGCAATTAATTTTCAAAAAGGAGAATTTTTTGAAAGAACAGAAACGTACAGAAAATCGGTTAATTAGAACACTTTTCTTTTTCTACAATTAAATCATTCCAAAAAACGGTAAACTTTAAAATTGATTTAGTTAGGTGTAATTAAATATTGACCATTGTGAATGTGGACCGTATAAATACGCTCAAATGGATAAATAATGGACATTGAAGTATCGCAATAACAGGAAACAAAGATGATAATAGATAAGCGAAAGTTCTGAGAATTTCGTCTAGACTCAAATTCATGTGAGGATTTTATGTGGAAGCTTGTTACAATTAAAGTTCGCCTATTCAGAAGGCCCTAGAGACGGTTCTATGGCTTCAAACCAAACAAAATTATACTACTGTGTGCAGTGCAAGTAATGCGTTATGGGAAAAGTGAAATAAATAAATAAAAAGTAAAGAAAGAAAAAGAAAAATATATAAAATTTTCTTAAAAATGGCGCTGTGCCATTACCCAAGACGACTTTTGCAGAATTTTTTTTTATTACTGAAGCAAAATGGATTAGTTCATTTGAATTTTCTTAGTAAAAACGCATTTAACTGAAAACGTTGCCGAAATTGAATTCGGAACGTAAATCGTTTTTCTTTCAAAATACCTTCCCCCCCCTTAAAATTTCACTAGAATGTAGTATAAGTAATGCGCTCTGTAAAAACCGGAAAAGAAAGAAAGAAAAATCCGTGCCTAAAAACGATATTTTGAGCACAAAAAGACTAGAAGAAATCGGTATTTTGACGAAAAATTAAAATATATATACATTTTTTTCTTTTTCCGGTTTTCAAAGAGCACGTCACTTGTACTTATATTAGTTAAATTTTGCTTCATTTGGAACCACAGAACCGGCTCAAGAGTCTTATCTGATTACGCGAACTTTAATTATAACAACCTTGAGGAGTGGCAAACTACCTGGAACAATAGTGATACAGATAGGAAAATCTATAATATCATGCCCTCAGTTAGCCTTCGTCCCACTAACTGGATTAGAGAGGATGTTATCTGCTTCTAAGAACATGTGCCTTTTCCTGTCTATCGCAAAAGGTTCCACCTCTCTGACAGCGATTATTGAAGTTGTGGAATTGGCACGGTACTTCACTATGCCACGGAGTGTACCCTCACAGTGTCTTGGTGTATGAGGAGGCCAGCGCCAAACTTCGAACAACAATGGCCGAAAAGAATCGCGAATAACCTCTTCTCCAGGCAAAAAAATTGTAGGATAGTGAAATTCATCAATGAAAACAGAGATTTCTTCCGACCTCCGTAACTATCAACATTTCAGCGAGCTCAACCAACAAACTCCAAATGACCAGACCTCTCTTTCCACACACACAAAAAAAAAACCCCACCAAAGCCTCCTTCCAAAACTTATGTGAAATATGTTTGTTTAAGATTGTGTCTTCAGTGAGCAACCATTACGTGCCTCCAAGATCAAATGCTTCACATTCAACAACAGAGAAAAGAACACTTATACGAAATTGTATAATAGTGTAAGTTCCTATACTGTGCATAGTGAAGTGGTGAATCCAGGATTTGGGTCTCAGATCATAAAAATTTTGTACCGTCGTGACAAATGTCAAACATCATGGCTTATGTAAACTAGTATCGAATGCAGGATTTTGGTCATGGGGGGCTGAGGTCATAAAAATTTTGTATCGTCATGACGAATGTCAAACCTCATGGCTTATGTAAACCANTGGCGAATCCAGGATTTGGGTCTGAGGTCATAAAAATTTTGTATCATCGTGACGAATGTCAAACCTCATGGCTTATGTAAAACCAGTACGAATCCAGGATTTGGGTCGATGAGTCATAAAAAATTTTGTATCTCGTGACGAATTCAAACCTCTAGCCATGTAAACCAGGGAATCCAGGATTTGGTCAGAGCTGTCATAAAATTTGTATCTCGTGACAGATGAAACCTCGTGAACTAGTCAAACCAGTGCGAATCCAGGTTTGGGTCGGGGGTGTTAGGTCATAAAAATTTTTGTCTCGTAACGAATGTCAAAAGCCTCATGGCTTATGTAAACCAAACATTTTAACTTTATAGACTTTGCTCACCTGACAATAAAGTCATAAAGAAGTAGTACATAACTTTCGATATTTTAATAAACAATAAATATGTAACAGTGTTTTCGACAACGTGAACGTAAGAGTGGAATGACTACAAGGTAGGGATATTTTTCGAGTCTGTCAAAGCCAGGAAGAAAATGTCTGTCACGTTTTTTTTTTATTTATTTTTTTTTTTTTTGAAAAAGAGAAAGGAACAAACGAAGTTGTAGTGATTTTAAATAAAATAAAATTATGGTTTAAGATGGGGGGGGGTGGGGGGGGCTCGCTCCCCAGATTGTCACTGATGTAAACGTAAAACATTAGACATACTCACCTGATATAATAAGAATCACAAAAGAACATACAATATTTTCTATAATTTAATAAAATACTACTATGAAATAACTAACCAAAAAATGTCTTCTTTTGTATCATCGTGACGAATGTCAAACCTCATGGCTTATGTAAACCAGTGGCGAATCCAGGATTTGGGTCGGGGGTGGCTTAGGTCATAAAAATTTTGTATCGTCGTAACGAATGTCAAAAGCCTCATGGCTTATGTAAACCAAAGCATTTTAACTTTATAGACTTTGCTCACCTGACAATAAGAATCATAAAGAACAGTACAATGCTTTCGATATTTTAATAAGAAACAATTAAATAATTAGCCAACAGTGTTTTCGACAACGTGAACGTAAGAGTGGAATGACTACAAAGGTAGGGATATTTTCGAGTCTTTCAAGCCAGGAAGAAATGTTGTAACGTTTTTTTTTTATTTATTTATTTTTTTTTTTGAAAAAAGGAGATTAAGAACAAACAGTTGTAGTGATTTTAAATAAAATAAAAAATTATGGTTTAGATGGGGTGGGGGGGGTGGAGCCCCCCCCAGATTCGTCACTGATGTAAACCAAAACACTTTAATTTTACTCACCTGATAATAAGAATCACAAAGAACATTACAATATTTTCTATAATTTAATAAAAAATATGTACTATGAAATAACTAGCCAAAAAATGTCTTCGACCGCGTCAACGCTGTAAGTGGATTGACTAGAAAAGTAGGAAAATTTTCGAGCCTATCAAGCCAAAAAGCAATGTTGTCACGTTTCTATTATTTTTTAAAAAATAAAGGGGAAATTAAGAACAAACAGTTGTAGTGATTTTAAATAAAATCAAGAATTCTAGCTTATTTCTGGGGAGCTGCAGCACCATAGCCCCCCCCCC